>JAOXNO010000004.1:658928-692377 GCA_028565335.1 Limnodromus scolopaceus
TGAGGGAGGATGGAGCCGGACTCTTTTCAGTGGTTCCCAGTGACAGGACGAGGGGCAACAGGCACAAGCTGGAACATGGGAAGTTCCACTCAAATATGAGGAAGAACTTCTTTATGGTGAGGGTGACAGAGCCCTGGAACAGGCTGCCTAGGGAGGTCGTGGAGTCCCCTTCTCTGGAGATCTTCAAGACCTGCCTGGATGCAGCCCTGAGTGATGTGCTTTGGCAGGGGAGCTGGACTAGATGGTCTCTAGAGGTCCCTTCCAACTCCAACAATTCCGTGATTCTGTGAACCAGAGGCTGAGTCTTCAGATCACGCTGGCAACATGAAGGGTCTGGGACGAGCCCTGGACAACGTGCCCTGAGAGGTCCAGCTCAGAAGAGCTGAATTTCTGCATTGATACAAGAGATACAAACCCATGGTGCTCCTTTGGCAGCTGTGCAGACTCAGCCTGTTTGATTTAGCCCAGGACAGGCTCCAGGTGGGCAGAAGCAGTCCCAGTTTGCCCAGGGCTGAACCAGTTTGCTCCTGCTCTGGAGCTGAAAGCCCGCAGGGATGGAGGCTGAGCCCTGAGCCCTACTGCGGCGCCTGCCTGAGGCGCCGCGCAGCATTCGATGGGAGGTTTGGCATCATGGCTCACTGCCCAGCCCTGATTGATTGTACTGAAACCAGGAAACCCACTCCTGCAGCCATGGGAGGAGGCTTCTGTTCAAACATGCGGGGCCCTGAAAATCATTTCCCTAAACACATTCTAGTTTCAACTTGAAGAAACGTGAGGGATTTATTTTTGAAACGCGATCTTTCATGTGGTCCTTGGGGTCACTTACGTGCTCAAATAACACAATTTGCATTAGCCAGCCTCCTTGGTGCTCATCTGATCCCAAATTGTCATCTGCCTCGTTTCTTCAGGCTGGCCCACATGGCCGAATGGCCACTGAACTCAGTGGGACTTATTCTGCCTCAAAAGACAAGTTGGAGCATAAAATGAGTCACCAAGTCAGTGCAGGAGGCAGCACCACATGGTGTAAATAGTGTAAAAAGTGTAAATATTTAGATGCGATAGACTGCTGTGCTGAAGTTATCGCCTAATGTGCTTGTATCCAAGCTCCATGCTGAGACCTGCCGGCTGCGGTGTCCACATTGGGGCCACGGGCTGCATCCGCGGTGCAGACCCCACCCTGAGCTGGCTGCCTCCCTGGCGCTGGGGCTGGTGCTGCCAGTGCGTTTGGGTAATGGAGGGAATCTGAGATGAGGGCCATTTGGGATGACCCTCGGGGCCGGACACCTGAGCAGCCAAACCCTGGGAATCCTTCAGTACGGGCAGGTAGGGAACGGGCAGCCAGCCCGGTTTCTGTGGGAAGTCCAAGCCTACTAGCATCCTTCCTGAGAAAACCTTTTCTGACAGGAAAGAAGGAGGCTGGCTCCACCACCCTTGCCCTGGCAGACAGGCGGCTCGCTCACATAGCCGTGGGTAACCGCCGCTCGGCAAGCCCACCCTCCCTCCCCCCCGACCGACCTCCGCAGAGGGGAATCTGATAGACGGAGGTGTCGTTGCGGGGGGCCCGCGGCGGGAGAGACCGCTTAACGCTACGGCTGCAGGCCCGGGCCTAGGCCCAGGCCCAGGCCCGGCCCCGGAGGGCGGGAAGGCGCCTCGGTTGCCGTGACGACGCCCCACCGCCCCCCTCGGTTGCTATGGCAGCGGGCGAGCCAATCGGCGGGCGCCGCCGCGGGTCGGCGGGGGGGAAGGGTTTGCCGGTGGCGCCGCCGGAAGTGCTGGCGGGGGCGGAGCCGGGCCCGGAAGTGCGGCCGGCGCGGCGGGAGGGTCAGGGAGCCTCAGCGGGGCGGCGGGAGGGTCAGGCGAGGCGAGCAGGCGGCGGCTGCCGGGGCTGCTGAGCTTTCTGGGTCCGGGGCCGGCGGGGCGCAGGCGGCCTCTGCCCGGCTGGAGCGCAGAGCGGGGACACCCCCGCCCCTTCCTTCCTGCCGCCCCTCCCCCGCGGCGGCAGGCCCTGCACGGGAAGATGGCGGCGGGGGCTGGAGGCGGCAGCGGTAGCAGCAGCAGCAGCAACGGCGGCGGCGCGGACGCGGCGGGCCGGCCCGGGCTGTGAGACCCGCGGCGGGACGGGGCGGCGAGCGGCGGAGGATGAGCCTGCTGTGTGCGCAGTATCTCCGGTGAGAGCCGGCCGGGAAGCGGCGGAAGGGGTTCGGGGGGGGGGGGGGAGTCGCCGCCTGCCCTGAGGCGAGGCCGCGGTCAACGGCCCCGGAGGTGGCGGGGAGCGAGGGGGAGCGGCGTCCCTTCAGGCGTGGGGAGTCCCCGCAGCGGCAGTGAGGAGCTCGGGGCTGTGAGTGGGATGTGACCGGGGCGGGTGTGGAGGTTCCCGGCCGCCACGTTACCGGGTCCCGCACCGCTGGCGGGGAGCGGGGGCCGAGGCGGGACGGAACCGCGTACCTGCAGCCGAGGGACTCTGGCCGCCGCTTAGCAGAGGGCGGCCCGGCGCGGCGAGGGCTGCCCAGCAAGGTCATGCCGGTGCCATGGGGAGGGCAGGAGAGCCCATCGAATTCTCCAGCCCCTCTCGAGTAGGTGCTATGGAGCTTCGGAGCGACAGCGAAGTTTGACCCCACCGGTGAAGCGAAAGCTGGGCTCGCAGCCCCGTGAGGTGCTCTGGGAGAGCAGGAGCAGCAGGAGTTGTGTGTCTCAGCCCGCGGCCTGCTGGCAGTCCTCTGTCGGGGCTTGTACAGTAGATTGCTTTTGGGGGTGGTCAGCTGAGAGTTTGGGAGAGAAGGGATCCTGCTAGGGTCGTGCATCCTTGAAATGCTTCGCCGAACAGAAACGCTCCTAAGCCCCTGAAGTCAAGACTGCTAGATGCTGCACGTTGATACGAGCACAAGTTTGATAGGCTCTTGGGTGAACTTGTCTTCTGGTGTGAAACGCTTTCTCTACTGATTTTGGAAAGGAACATTGTGAGATTAAAAATGGCTTTTCAGTAGCTGTAAAATACTAAACAGTGCATTGTCTGGGGCGTGTTACCCCCCCAACCCGTCCAGAGCACCTCACAAAAAAGGTGTAGGTATGCCAAAAAGGTATGCGCACTCTTTCTGAGGAGTTTGGGGCTTGAGAAAGATTTCTAAGGAGTGAATTCAAGGAGGTTTTTACATTTCCAAAACACTTTCTATCCAGGGTTCTGAAACACTTCATCTGTCTCCCCTTACTGATTCTCCAAGTCCTCCTTTTCCTTCTCGTCTTGTATCTTTGCCTGCCTGCCTCTGGTAGTTCAGAACCTGTCTTAAGTTTATCTTTTCAAAAAAGAGAGGGGGAAAAAAATAATAGTTTTATCTAATAGCAAGTTTATGGGCCTTTTTCTCTCCCAGGCTGTTTACCTGTGCTGCCTTAGAAATTTCTTCATTCTTTTTTTCCTGTTACATTATGGAAAAAGCTCTTACATGGCTTATTATTAGCTCTTGTCTGCCAGTAAAAGATTTGTTTTTATATATTAGTATATGTCTTAACAATATCGTAACTTCTTGCCCCCCTCTCCCTCCCCGTGACTGTGAGTCTTCGGCTGCCTTGCATCGTTACAAGGCAGTACTGCTGAAGTCGCGCTTGTCCTGCCCCAGTCACCTTCCTGCACCACTGGACTCTTAGTGTTCTGTGTTCTGCGGCACCAAGCTGGAGATTCTCATTGCCTGCAAGCATGTGGGGAGTAATCACCTATTTCTCCTCGCTTTGTTCCTCCAACACTCATCCTGGGCTTTTATCACTTTTTCCTGACTGCTTTGTTTGTATTGTGCCTAATACAACGTGACTGAAGCATCTGGGCACTAATGTGTAGTACAAGTAAGGACTCCTGTCTCTTGTCAACAACCTTATCTCCTCCAAAAAAAACCACCCCACACCAGGACAATCCCCCTCCCAAACTTTTCAAGCACTTTTAGTCGGCAGTCTTCACCTACTCCCTCTAAAAAACATTTGGATCTGTTTATCTGTGTAGAAGGTAAGCTCAGCGTTCCTTAGAAGCTGAGAAATGCTTTTTACATCCACAGAGCGTGTATTTAAATTCTTTGATTTGCATAGGGCAGAAATAGAGCTGCGGATTACTGCAGCCCAAGCTCATAAAGAGAACTGGGAGTAGAGCCTCAAACTCTCAGAGCCAGTTCTGTTAGTCCTTAAGGAGGAGGGCATCCTCTTTATTACTGTAACATTACAAGCTCAATCTGAGTGTAATGATGAAGGAATAAATAGACAAAAGTTTAATGATATAAAAGGGCAGGTTAACAAAACATTGTGCCAAATGAAGATATGGAGCAATTAGTCTCTGCTAGTCTTCATTGTCTTAAAACGAAGGAGGGACAGAAAAGTTTTTGTGAGAAATCCTTCTCTCTGTATTTGAAGTTTAGACAGAAGAGAGCTGAATTTCTAAGGTGACCATGTAATGGTTGAATAACTAGTGAAATAATGACTCTGCAAGAATCGTGGCGCTGAAAAAATGAGCAGGGAAGAAAGGACTTTTGGCTGGACTGCCTTAACTCCTCAACTACCAGTCTCTCACTTTCTGTATAAATGTATATGAATCAACTGTTTTAAAATGTTGTCCTTAAAAGATTGTGCCCCTTCAATCAAAGTGCGAGAACTGAGAAACACCTGAGACTCCTACAGAAGCCTTCCAGAATGAGCAAAGAAGGTCAGACTTCTTTCTTATCCTTTTTAAAAGTTGCAGGAGAGTCCGTTTTTAAGTCATCTTCATATGTTGTAAGGAAGTGTTCAGATTTTTGCTTTTCTAGTCTTACTATCCTTTTCAAGGTCACCTTTCAAGAGTACTGGAGTGTATTCTGCCTCATCTAGTTTCTTAGATACTTCTCGGGTCATTGTTTGAGTCACTTCTTAAAGATTTGCATTACATCTGGTCAGGTGAGTAGACCTTTCAGAAGGTTCTTTCAAAGAGCTCTTAGGAAAAAGAGGCATGGTTCACACCTCTGTTCAGGTGAATGTGTTTGTCTCATCTGGTTAAAAAAATTGTACCCATACCATTTGTATACTGCTTCGGGAATCTACAAGTGCTCCCCGTAAATCAAATAAATCTCATGGGACAGTCATCTTACAGTAGACATTTCATGTATCCTCCTAGGTACAGAAGAAGTCACTTTTAAGCAAAATGTCAGTACTGATAGGATTTCTAACATAATACTACAGAAAACTTCTGAGTGCATCCTTTTTATAAGACAGTATCGAGCTTTAATCCACATTTGTTCACTTTAAGGAAATTATCTTCATTGCCAGTTTTATATGTTAATGTTTAAACATAGTACTTGGATTCAAAAGTTTAGTAGTTTGACTGAGATATGACTGTCTCAATTGCATTTCACAAAGATGTGAACTCTAGTTACTAGTTAAATGTGGCATTACCCTGGTAAATTGTGGCTTTTGGCATTCTGTAAACAAAGAATAAAAAGTGCTTGAATTACAGGCTTGAACACCGCTTAGAAATTCTAGTGCTGACAAACCAGTAGGTAGTTTCCTGTAGTCTTATGATGAGGCTATAACTAACTTCATTAAAGGTTTGACTGCTTTAATAATTTAAATTGTGGCTCTCTTTTCAAAGACTCATCAGTAGCTCCATTAACTTCTGCATCTGCATGGTTGTTCCTTTGCTGTCTGCCAGTCTGTGACGCACCTCTTGCAGTGTTTCTTCACTGTTAATGGAGGAGGGTAGAGTGGAGATAATTAAGTGCTGCAGTCTGTGTGTGTGAGTGTGTTGTGGTACCAGTTCCCGATTGGGATGATGTAGTTTGTCAGTGCTGGAAAAGCACAAACCAGAATACTGCTTGAAAATCAGAAGGAATCTTAACAGAACAGGCAAAGTTATTTAATTATCTTGGGGCTATACGGAGGAAAAAGTTAGTAAATGTAACTTCAGTATTAATAGAGAATCTTGTAATGTGTGCCTGCAGTGTGCTGCCTGGAGCTCATAGGATCACAAGATAACTTGGGCTGGAGGTGACCTCAGGAGGTCCCTGTCCAACCTCCTGCTCAAAGCAGGGGCAGCTCTGGAGTCAGACCATGTTGCTCAAGGTGTGATACACTCAGGTCTTGGAAACCTCCAAGGATGGAGACGGCTCAACCTTTTGGGACAGCCTGTGCTACTCTTTGACTGTCCTTGTGGTGGAAAAGATTTTCTTTATTACATAGAATCTGAACCTCTCATGTTTTAACTTACGCCCGTTGTCTCTCATCCTCCTGCCACATGGCACTGCGGAGAGCCTGGCTTCATTTTCTCAATCCCCTCCCCACGGGCGTGCAGCTGCGGTGGGTGCCCGGGAGCCTTCCCTGCCCCAGGCTGACCAAGCTCCAGTCTTCCTCCAGCCTCAACCTGCCCGGGGGCCTCCGCTGACCTCACTCCAGTTGATCCACATCTTTTTTGATTTGTCTTGATATCTGAACAAGACCAGTCAGTCTTGGAAAGTATTCCCTCCAGCTTTTTTTGTGTTCTGAAATGATTAATGGTGCTTTCATATATTGTTCACTCGTGAATTTAAAACAGGGGAGGAGTAGTGGAGAGATCAAATACTGTGTTGGCCTTTCAGGAGGCACCTCTTAGCACAGTGTTTTCTTTGGGGGAACATAAAGGGGAAAGCGTTTCCTCCTCCTTTTTTCTATTTTTCCTCCATACAAGGTGTTTCTAGCATTTGATAACTAAAATTGCTGGCAATATTTAGTATGAGCAACGCTTCTCATCCCTCTTTAAGGGTGAGGGTAATGGTTTAAAAAGGCAAATAAGATTGATGACAATTACTACTTACTACTGATCAACAGCTTTTTGTGGTGACCTAAGAATTAAAAAGAATTACAGTTTAAAAAGTATTAAGCAGTTCCCCTCTGAGCTTTCTGCTGAAGGAAATTCATCATGCTGAGAGCCCCAAGACATGCATGGTACCCCTCAGGTCTCTGGGCAGGTTCTCGCCAACCCCAGCTTTTACAGCATGGTATCTGGGTCACCCAGACAGTAGCTATTACTTGCTCCCTTAGTACTGTCGTGGAGATTTGGATTATTGAGCATCTTCCTGCCACCCAGGGACAACTTGTGCTAAAGTCACAAGCTGGCTGGGTGTGCTATCATAGCTCTGATGCTTTTTTCCCCAAGCCTGGATTCCAGAGGAGACAAGGCTTGTGTGAATATACTGCTTATCACTTGGTGCTCCCCTTTGTCAAATGTCCTTGACAGATTTTAACAGTCTTCTACAGAGGGATATAAGTTTCAAAGTTGTTTGTTGCCATTGCCTTTATGAAAGTTAGCTGGCTTGAAGAGCAACTCAAATGAAGTGTGCCTGTTGAGAGAAGCTCAGCTGATGTAAATCAGCACATGTGGAGCTTCATGTTGGCCATGGCACAGGCACTTTTCTGTCCCTGGAGTTTCAGTTTGCTCCTCTGTATGAAGTCTGAGCGCAGTTGGTGCAGTATTTTAAAAGAGTGGATAGATACACATCCTTAATAGTGAGGATTTGAAGGCGTGTGCAATTTAGCAGGTGGTGGGAACGTTTTTCTGCTGGAGGGACTGGCATGAAAGTGACTATGTATGAATGTGTGCCAGAGGGAAAAGGGCTGAGATCTGAGAACTTGACCCTTCTTGCTTAGTACTTGGCAAAAGCTTGACCATATAGACAAAGGGTGTGTTTTAAACTTGAACTGCTCCCAACAGACTCTTCCTTTCACCCTTTCCTGCTCAGCACTGATTTGATGGTGTGAGTTTATCGCCAGGTCTTCAGTGAACTGGACTGGGGAACTATGCTAGGTTAAAGCTGCTTTTGTTTTGTTTTGGTTTTTTTTTTTTACCTATGGAGTTTAGCCTGAGTTGGTTTCCTGATCCCATCCATAATGTTACCAGACATGTGCTGACAAAAGGGGTGAGGTTGTGTGGAACAGGAATGAGGCACTAATTGTAAGGGCAGGGTGGGACTGCTTCTTGTAGTGATAGCGCTCATTATCATTAAAGTGCTCACTAACCCATAATACTAGTAAATAATGCCCTGTTTCCTGGAATATACAAACCCTGAATGCCCTTGCTGGTATCGCTGTCATGATTAGTACTCCTCTTTTCAGTCTGGGCTGAGAGTCTCCCCTTTTTAAAATTTTTTTTATTTTTCTGCAGAACACAGCTTGTTGTGGATGCTGTTACTGCGCTTTCTTTGTGCTGTGCTTTGAGGTTACTTGCAAAACAGTGTTCCAATGACCTAGAAGTGCAGGTTAGTGTAAGTAAAGTTACAGCTGTATGTATTTATTTTTGATGGCAGGCACGATTCTTGTGGCCATTAGTTCTTGTTCTAACCTGCATATTCCTACATAGTTTGATCTTTATTGAAAAGGAGAAGGTTCTGTTGTGGCAGTGAAACCAGGCGATGCTTATCTGAAGTTTTGATGCGGCGCTTACTCTGCACCAAAGCATTCTGAGAAGGCTGAATATAGAGCTTTGGAGGTTTTTTACTGAGTTTTTTCATTTCAGTGCATGGTAGAAAGATACATTTGCTTGGTGAATGCTTAGCTATTTTATTTAAGGACTCAATGTAAAGAATACCAAGATATTCAAGCTACTTGTAAGATGTGTTTCTTCTATCCTATGTGCATCTTCCATATAGCAGTTTCATAACAAGTAAGCCTAGCTTGCTCTTGTGAGATGTACTTGCCTCCAAATAAGCTGATCCAGGCACTGAATTGTATCACTAACTTTTACCTCAAGCAACTTAAAAGCTTTACTTAAATTGGTCTGTATAGAATGTGAAGCTGCCCATGGTTTTCATTTTGCCACACTGGCTATTGCACGTGTTTTTTGGATGTCGTGGTGCTTCCCACTTGAGAAGAAAAGGCTGGCTGCAGTCACTGCTCAGGATCGCTTGGGCTGATGGGAGAAGACAGTGACTTCACGGATAGATGCCTTGGCATCTTCCCTGCCCTGTTCAGCCAGCAAAAATCAGTAGAGAAGAGAAGTAGTTGCAGATTGAGTGCGTGGTGGCTGGGGAAGGAGGAGAGGATAGTTTGCTGTAGTGTCTGATTTTGTTGGATGAGGAGCTGCTGGTGGTTGTAGAGTTTTTAGTGTCCTTCATTGCTGCCATTGGATCTTCACAGCAGCAGCAGAGATTTGCTAGTAGAAGCAGACTCCTCAGGGTAAGGAATGGTAGAAGAGCAGTTAAATAATGCAGCTATAATGTATAAGGAGTGTATGTGGGAGGACATTAGTTATTGCTTTTGTTACTGTGAACTTGAGGCTTGTCCTCATCTCACTTGAAAACTGCAAAGCTGCTGTCAAGCAGGAGGGGAATAAAACCGCAGATTTGTTTCCTCAAAATCGTTAGCAGAACTGCATACTTTGGTCCTTCACTTTTTAGTCTTTTTAATGTATTACTAGGGAGGTCATTGATTTCAGTGGTGTTCGGTAAAACATAAGTTTTTCCTGTGCTCAGGGAGGGGTATGTCATCTTAACTCTTATTTCTCCGTCTTGCTGCAGTGAAAAGAACAGAGGGCTAACTTAATCTTTATTGTGGAGCAACATGAGGAATGATGGAGCTGACTCGCGAGCTGTAGTTTCTCACTATTTCATTTAGGAGGGAGGGCGGGTGTCTTTTTTCAGTATGTGCCTCCTGAGCCCTCGTGTTGTTACATGCAGTATCTTGTTGAATGTAGCTTTACAGTTGTACTGGTTTCATCACCTGCTTCCACTTGCACATCTGTGCTCAGAGTCCTGCCTTTGGGCCACGTTTCTAGACCTGTCTGGCCGCTGCTTTTCTTTCCATTTGAATTTAAGAACTTCTGATCATAAACCTGGGGACTTCCTACACAACCAAATGAGGGGAAAATGACAGAAGCAGTGTGTTGATATTGTGTATTTCAATTCCTCTGAATTAAATCAGCAGCTACCGGTTCAGATAAATGTAATGCTGTGAGTTGGGGCGGAATAAGAACTTTTTGAGTAACATGAGGCCTGCTTTCTCTTCTTTCTGTATTCCAGTAGAACTTTTCTCGGATTATTCACACTGGCTTCTGCACTCAAGGGATTATCATAAGGAACCAGAAGGCTGAGGAGTCTCTTGGGATTGTTACACAGCCGTGGGCGACAGACTGAATTTCACTGATGGGACTCAAATCAGAGATACCCTTGAGGTACTTAGGAGTCCTGCTAGAGTTAATTTTCTCTTCCATCTTTAGGGAAAAGAAATGTCATTTTTCTGAAAGTACTTACGATGTCTCTAACGCATCAGCAGTCTATTTCTCATTTTAATTTCATTGTCTGTGGTGTTGCAAGTATCCTCTAGTGTTCAGCTCTATTGAACTCATCTTTGCTTCATCTAATATTGGTATATGTAAGCTGATTTTTATTTTATTTCCACCCCCTTGTGCTCTGAAGCATTGTCTGTTTTGAGTCTGCGGGCCACCCTTGTCATATGGCTGAATTATCTCAGAGAGCTGCTCTCTAGCTGTCAGGAAGTGAGAAATTAATTCTGAATGTTTTTCTAGTGAAATCTTTAAGATTGATTCTGCCAAATGAACTTGGGGAAAATTTCTTTAATTACTTTAAAGAACCTTAGGCAGAGATTAGACTTTTTGTTTGGATGCAGTAAAACAGACCTTTTGGGCATCAAGTGTCTTTATTCAAGACTTACTTTGTGTGTTTCTTGGTTCCTTGATGTAATGAGGCATTGGTGGTTGTTCCTGTTTGATCAGGCTACAGCAAAGGGTAGTTTGTTTGGAGCCAGCTTGTTCTAGCCCCCCCTGGCCTCCCCAGTGGTCTGTGCTACGTTATTTATCACAGTTTGACTTCCTACAGGTGTTGTCAAGAATAGAAAGAAATCAATTTTTGATAAATCCCTTGGGAAGACCATTTTTTCCCTTTTAAACCTATAAATTCTGCCACTGTATTTTCTGTTGCAATGAAAGTCTCTTGGTGTTTCCTCTGCTGTGTCCTGTCTTGGTCTCACCGTGCTTTGAAGAAAGCATGTGGATATTGCTATGTATCAAACAGCTGCGACCGTGTGATAATCTTTTTTTAAACCAGTGTTTTCTATAGCCAGCAAGGAGGCTTTGACTGACTCCAGCTTCAGTTCCTTCTGCAGTCAGTACTGGTTTTGGCAGTGCCTTTGAGCATTCATACTCTTAATCTGAGGTACCCTTGACCATTAAGAGGGGTCTCTCTAATAATAGCTAAAACCAGGCATGCTAGTCATCTGCACCTGTGAAGAAGGGGAGAAGGAAGGATGGGACAAGACTTTTTTTGCCTGTTGAATAGATGCTAATTGTCCATCTTGAAGTAGTGTAAATACTTGCCAAAGGCAATGCCATGACAAAACTTCTGAGCACAGAGGCTTGATCTAGCCAGCTATTCCCTGGAAAAAGCCAATCTACTAGTGAGTCTAGTTTTTGTGAATGGCAATAAGAATAGTGTCCAAAGCATTTAAGCTACATTTTCTAATATTAAAGGAAAAACTAAAACCACCAAGAGCGTATAAAAAAAACATGAAAACTGTAGCAGCTCTTAGAGCTTCAACATCCAGCAGTTGCTAGTAAAATAGAGGGAATGTTATTTCAATATGAAGAAAAATATGAGATTCAAAGAAGGCTTCTTTACTGTATGGGTTAATGATTATAAATTAAATTATTAGAAGATGGAGAGGAAACTTGCAATAAAAATCTAGAAGGTGTTACAGTGTCTCTTAATGCCATCAATATGCACAAAGTTGAAAGTGTATGTGAAAAGTTTCACTAGAAAAGAAGTTATAAACTGACCAGTATGCATTGTCAACATTTATTTGAATTAATACTTTAGTTTAGGCCTTAAAAATAAGGCCTTAATGTAGGAGCATGTTGCATAGATTATGCTAAGGCATGAACTTCTGGCAGTTTTCCCACCCCATTTGAATGTACCCATACTATTTCATTTTAAAGATTTATTTTGTTTTGAGGTAACCGGTAGGAGTTACAGAGCTCGGGGCAAAGACAGTTGTAGCGGATCGTGGCTTGCCAGGTGTGCAGTCCAGCTTCAGCTGAAGTACTCATCTTTTCCTGGTTTTGATATCAAAGACTTAAATAAAAGCTTGAACCTATCTGGAAATATATTTTCAGTAACTTTCAAGTGAAGATATCAAAGGCTTGCTGATGCTGCTTGTACAACTACAGACTATTTTGGTAGCTTCCATCATAGACAGGTGGGCAGAAATGAGCACTAAAAAAAGTGATGTATCTACCTGTAGCATTGTGATATGTAGTCAGAATTTTAGGATACTCTTTCAAATCAGGGAAAATTCTTTATGCTTTGCATTAAAGGTCGTTATAAAAATATATTTTCTATTGTGTACAACTGATAATATTAATAACTGATTCTATTAATTCCTGAAATAATTCTTCGAGGACTAGAAAATCAGAAGCTGTTATGCTGGAGTCTTAAGTGATGCAGGCCAAGAGCGTCTTGTCTTTAGGAATGACAGATCAGAAAGACACAAAGATCTTTGGGCCTCTAAGGACTCAGCTGCTAGAAATTGTATTTGTACGGTTGAAAATGCTGTTCAACATATGGGCTTCAGATTTTGGGGTTAGAGCAGTGTGATTTGCATAGTTTCTGTGTTTTATTGTCAAATGCTGAAATACAGTGCCAAAATTATTCTGTTTTAAAATATTTTGGACATGCTGGTATACAACACAAATCATCTGATGATGAGATCTGAGCTATTGTAGTTGCAAAGTGAAATGCCAGGGCTGAATTGGCTTGTGCAACCTGAGTAACGCGCGAGGGTTGAGCGAATAACCACTAATTGCATAGTCACGTGCTGAATCTTTTCCCGGCATCATCCCTTCTTGCTTCATTTGCAGCAGTGCTGCAGAAAATGTCTTCTCAGTCTAACCGAGTCAGAACAGTCCCTGTCCCTTCACCACCTTACAAAGCTAGCAGCGGGTTGAGCGAGGCTGGTGATGTTCGCTGAGGGATTTGGTGAGAGGAAGGAACCCAAGGCACACCACGATCCTTTAGGGCAAGATGTAGAGCCATAGGGAAATAGTTAATCTGGGGTAAGATATAGTGGCTGAGAGAGAGCCTGCTTTGGAGGTGTCTGCCTCTGGAGGACTTCAAAAGCAAGCGACGCAAATGCTTGTCAGGAGTAACATCAGGCTGAGGGAACAGGCTACGTAACCTTTTGAGGTCCTTTCCAGCCTTAAGAGTTGATCTTCAGGTGGGATGTGTTATTCCATTGCTATGGAGCTGTTGTGGAAGGTAAAATGAATGTAATGAACAAGTCTGGTCTGACTGTTGGAAGGGAGACTGCAGACTGGAAAACTGCATTCAGAATTTTGTTTTCTATGGAGTTTATGTTCAATAAAGATCTGCTAAACCCAAGAACTTTTCCATACATTCCTAAAGCAGATACTGATTTGTGGTTGACTGAAAATCGTGTGAACTTCTTTAAGATAGACACCTTTTTAGTTCTCCAACTAAGGTATTTCATTTACATTTTAAATAAAACTATTTTTATAAAAATGGTTAATCCCCAAAAGAGGGATTAGCCTTGGAAGTTACAGATTTGCTCGGATGCTTGCACCTAGCCAATTAATGAGTTTTTAAAAAGGGAAAGGTAGGTTACTGGTTAACTGTGGCAGTACCTGAGAGCACTCCACAAGGCAATGGCTGGGTGGTGGCAGCTCCATTCGGAGGCAGTTTTGACCCGCTACGAGCAGAGCTGCAGAGGTCAGCTAGATTCAGCCAAGTGAGCTGCACCGCTTCAGCCAGGCCGTTTTTCCTCAGGACTTGTTTGTGTTCAACAGGGCTCAAAAGCTTCAAGCTTCACCCTTCCTAGATAGGGTTATTTTTCATAGTAGCACGTCGTTGCTGCTTCACTCCTGAGCTGATAAAATTTGCTGGGTCTGAGCTGGTTGCATTGCTCATAGGTTTCTCCTTCAGCTGAACGCAGACCAAAGAGTAATTTTACACGTTCCAGGAGTACATGTGGGTTTTTTGGTGGACTCTTCAGTATTGTAATGGACATCCCATCAGGATGAGCCACTCCTGAACTGAGGAGAACCGATAGCAGAGGACTACGGGAGAGTAGTGTGTGTGTTGATAAACCAGAAGCCAAATTTGAGATTCAGTAACAAACTCTCTTTCCCATGGCTCCATTCAGCTCAAATGGGTGTCCTTGGTACCTTGTGTCACATTTATGCTTTTGCTGAAATATATAGTTAATAGCACTGGCTGAGTGGTTTGAGGTGAGAATTTAATGATCGATAGAGCTGCATCAATTCTGTGGTGGTAGAGGATTCCGCCTCTTGTTCTTATTATTCCCATGCTTTTTGAGGGAAAATAATTCTTCAGATATTCTCGAGTTGAAAAGTAAGCGTGTTTCAGAACAGCATGGCCTGTATGTTTCTGGTAAAGAATGGGGAGCAGCTAATGAGGCTCCTGTAAACTATTGGCAATGATGTACTGGGTACCCATTTAATTATCATAAATGGATGATATAATTCTCCCTGACAGGTGTTCAGCCTTCATGCCATTGCTGTGCTTTCAGTGTGGCTTGCACTTAGTTTCAAGGTGGAGAATTGAAAATAATTTTGAAGATGCGGCTTGCAATTAGGATCATACAGGATGTAATCTAAGTGTCGTTTGTCGTAGCTTGTCTAAACTACGCAGTGCCCTTTCACAGTGAAAAATATCTTAATTATGAAAAGCTATTTCACATCTTCTGGGTATGTCACATTTGTGCATAGAGAGGTGTTTTGTGTGATCTTTACATAATTGTGAGTTTATAAAATGAATGTGGTTGGGCTAAAACCAGCTTCATACAATTGTTGAGTGACCAAAATGAATAATTTAAATATCGATAATTTTGCTTGAGGCCTTATGTTTTTGAAGGTTTTAACTATCTGAGCATAGATCTCGGTATTAGTGCTTGAAGAGCACGTGTTCAAAATGCTGAACTCCATCATATCTATTGTAGTTAACTTACTACAAGCACAGGATGAGGGGTTAACCGTACTTTATTTTTACTACCTGTGACGGTGACATCTAACGCTTTTGCTTTTTCTCTGTCTGCTGCTTAGCAAGGATGAGAGTATCCTGAATTCCCAATATCTGACTCCTCTTTAATGGTGATTACCTCCTGTGTCAATTTGAGTCCTTCTCAGCGTTACTGAGCATAAGGATCGGCATTTGCCACTGGGCAAGAGGTAATTCCAGAGTCAGAGATTGACAGGAAAACACTGAAAATCAGCAGGATATCTCTGCTTTATATCCGGAGCTATTAGTGGAGGGTAGAGGCAGCAGGAAATTGCTGGAGCTAAAAGTAAGGATGTAGAGGGTTGCAAATACTGCCTTTTCCGTGCAAGTTGGGGTGGACTTTCTAGGGGGAAACGTATGTTACCTTTGGAACTGGCTTCTACCTGCAGGCGCCATGCTCTCCAGATCCACAGGCAGACAAGAGGGTAGATTGTATCCCATGTTGCAAGAGTGTGGCACTAAGCTGACTGTGTAATTACCAGCCTTTGAATTGAATACTGTACATTTGGCCTGGGAGATCTCATACAATGTCCAGGGAGGGTTGGCATCTGCTACCTGACCTTACTGATCTGGCTTCTGCAAAGCTGACTTAAATAGCATAACTTTCTGCAACTGATTTGATGATATCCATGTGAAGCTGATCTTGATGCTCAGATTTCTGTATTTTCCATAATTCCGAATGTGGTTTTCATAATGCAAAAGTTGTTATAAGAGGTTAAATAATGTTCATTTATTTTTACAGCTATTGTCTGCAGTTCCCATCCCTTAACACAAGTGAAGATTTTACAGGAACTGTAATATCACAAATGAGTATTGGTGTTGTTATATATTTATTTATCACAACTGAAACCTGATCTTGTGTGTGCCTTAATCAGGGTGGATTTGAAAGAGCAAAAGATAGTAATATTATGAGGACATAATTTGTTGTGGGTTTTGTTTGTTTTTTCTTGTTCAGAAAGTAATTTGTTTGTTTTTCCTTGCTCAATCTCAGAACATTGTGAGAATTGCCACAGAAAATAAGTTAAGTTAGTTCAGCTGCAGAGACCACAACTCTTTAAGTGCAACCATCCAGCCAATTCCTTATCCACCGAGTGGTCCATCCATCAAATCCATGTCTCTCCAGTTTAGAGACAAGGATGTCATGCGGGACGGTGTCAAATGCCTTGCAGAAGTCCAGGTAGATGATGTCAATTGCTTTTCCATTATCCACCAGTGCTGTAACCCTGTTGTAGACGGCCACCAAATTTGTCAGGCACAATTTGCCTTCAGTGAAGCTATATTGGTTGTCACAAATCACCTCCTTATTTTCCAGATGCCTTAGCTTCCAGGAGGATCTGTTCCATGATCTTTAAAGGTATTCCTTAGAATGTGAAAAGATACCCGTGTCTTGAAATGCCACACATATTAAGTATCCATTTGTTCTTTCCTGAGTGGGCCTTTTTAATAGTTAATAAATTGTTTTTTAATTCTTTTGTAATTTGCTCTTAGTTTTTCTATACTGAAAACGCTGTCAGGGTTGCCTGCAGATCTATGCTGTCAGTTCCTGGAATGTAAACAAAGTAAAGATGACTGGAGTTCTTGTGCTTATTGGTCACGGGCAACATCCATCTAGAGGTTAGGTTAGTTTTCTCCCTTTTGGCGCTAGTAAAATGCCAGTTAAGTAGTGGGCCAAGATGGAAAGTTAAAGAACAGCATAGTCAGTATTTTAAAAATACCTTTACAAACCAGCGACTATGGAAAATGCAGCTGAGTTTTCCTGAGCTACTCTTAATACTCTACATTTATTCCAAGATATTTTTGTTTGAATTGAGAAATACAGTTTGTTGGGTATTTAGTTTGCAGGTTACTCTCCTGACTTCAATTTTAGAACTCTGTGGAATAGACAGAGCTACGTTGCTCATCCTGAACAACTGCCTACAGACCAAATCCCATTTCTGAGGCATTTAACTCACTTTTGCAACACTGTTCTTCTGACAAGGCTCAGAGTCACTCCTGTGGTTGACGTGAGCTCTAGGCTGTGATGAGAGGAAAAGTGCAGATTTCGACGGAGACAGTTGAGCACAAGAAACCTTATCAGGGTAAGAGACTTGTATTTCCCTCTGTGTAGATTGAATTGGAGACAAGCACATATCAACTTCCCACTTTGACCTGTTGGGCACATCTCTTTCTAGTCTTGAGACAAAGGAACTGACTTCCATGAAACTGGAGGGGAAAAAAATGAGTTGGAATGAAACTGACTATGAGGGTACTCTTTACCCAGGGAGGAGGATTGTCAGTTCTGATCAAACTTGGAGAGAGTTGCTTTTGTGGTTGCTTTTTGAGGATGATTATTATGACTTGCTTCTAATAATGCCTGGACTAGAAGAAAGGGGGAAGATGGGATTTTAAAAAATCCTATTCTGTGTCCTCATTTCTCACCATCCCTCTCAGATGATATGAGAACAAGAAGGCAATAGAGCAGGATTCCCTGTGGAGAGAGTTTGGATTCAGGTAGTGATTGGTGATGCCAAGCATCTGCTTGCAGAGGTGTGTTGTTCACTTGCACAGTTACACTGATTCTCAATTAATTGTTTGCGTGGCTTTGATCTACAGCTATAGTCTGATAAAGCCACTGGTCAAAGAAATTAGCGGTACCCTGACTTCAGCTGCCTGTAACAGGAACAATAAGCTTTAAACTAGTCAGTACATAGTATTGACAATAAGGTGGTACTGTGGAAGGTGTTTTTCACTACCGTATCTATGAGGACTGTCCTTCAAGTGTAAAAGGCATGTGGAGCATTTAACTTGATGAGTCACAGCCTGAAGATCTATTGTTATGTCAGCAAGAGCTGACATCACTGAAACCTGCCAGCTCCCAAAGCAAGTGATTCCTGTGCTTCATGAATACTACAGTCAGTTAAATTAGGTGGCAACACTGGCAAGTTTGGAACATTTAGAACTTGTTCAATAAAGATAAAGCTGCTTTTAAAAAGTTGTTAAACAGTACATAGCTGATGCACAGATGTGTAGGTAAAGTCTGTACACAAATAAGTAAAATCTGTATCAGACTCCCTATACCACTACAGAATCATGATTCCATCCTATTATCTTTTCAGTAAAATATGTGTCAGGTTGTTAACTGGAGCTCCTGTCTGAAGCCTGTTATATTCAGGTAATGTTGAATTAACAGGTGAAGGAAATATCAAAGATGAAGTTTATCCACAAGTTCCCTGCTACTGTTATTCAGGTATAAAAATGTAGGTTTGTACACAATTCTAAGATTGCTATAAAAATATCTTCCTGTGACAGATCATAGTTAGAGATACAGTTGCTGTCTACAGAATAGTTCAGGGAAGTCAGAATTATTTCTACATTTTTCAAAATCCAACCTTCAGCAAAGTGTACCAGCTGTAAAGGATTAGTGCCCAGTGAGTCTCTAAAAGCTGCTAATAATGCTTTATATTTTAGCAAGTGTTAGTCATTACTCTCAGGTGTGGAAGGAAGAATGGTCACTTCCCATGATACTGTCAGCCACTTATATCAGACAGTAGTTTTTGCTCAGCGCTGAACTCCGGATGTGAATGCTGCCTTGGGTACAGTGTTTAGGGGCTTCTGAGCAGCCCAACCGTCCCCTAAATCTGCCATATAGTATTGGGTACCTGTGCTGTTAGTGTTTTCTACTGCTTTCCCCTGCCCTGAATCAGCATGGGCATACTTAAATACAAACAAACAAACAAAAAGCCCACTCAAGGTATTGAGCCATTATAAATTTTTGGTGAAGTTTACTATTATTTTGAGGAAAATCTAAAATAGTGGATGCTGGGCGTTGCTTTATAGTTCCTTCTGGGTGTGAGCCTTGCCACATATTGGAATGGTTAAAATAGAATAATAATTTGTTTTAAGTGTATTTGACTTTCTTTTCAGTATGTTAGCGTAGAAAATTTACCTTCCCTATCCAAAATGAAATATTTTCTACATTTATTCTATATATGCTCTACGTCTTCTTATTCCCTTTCAGGAGAAGGAAGGCTTTCTGGCAGTGTCCTTAATGAGCCTTTGGATCACTTACCTCCAGCTAAGGCTTGCTAGGCTGCGGGCACTTTTCATTGTGGTACTATTTCTGCACGTACCTCCAGGGAAGAGAAGTGCAGGAACGTAAATTCCTGCTTGGAGTGAAACTACCCTGACCATTTAATATGGCTTTAAATTTGTATTCACAGAACAAGTGATTGGATTCTGTTTGCTTTTATAAGCCCAGCTGCCTGGGCTCATTACCCATTTTAGTACTGTAAATCCACAATTCCTTATTGGGGAGTTTGTGTTACTGAGATTTAATAAGGGAACCGATACAGCTGCTGGTGCTTCAGGGCTGCCAGGGGAAAACCGGGTGGAGTTCCCCTTTAGACATGATGGAAAGCAGAATGTTGTGTTCAGTCCTTGTTTGTTTGGTTTTTTTTTTTTTGAGGTAGGGGGTTTTCCATGTTTTTTTGTAGGACTTGTCATGCCATAGCAGATCATGCCTGGCTCATCTTCGCTATGTAAATGAGAGGAGTGTGATGTAAGTGAAGCTTAACTTTGACCTGTTGGACTGTCCGAACTAGCAGATGTTAGCTGGTTTGCTGCTTTGAAAACCTGGGCTTAATTTTATTTGCTTTTCTGTGCCTGATAATGAAGCTTTTAGCAAAACTGTCCTTCTATGGAACTTATATTGCCCTCTTACAGATGCAGCATGATGTATGCAGAACTGAAAATTTGTTATTATGTGTGCTTTGAGTTATAACAAAACTGAAGAATATATATTGAAACAGAGATGAGCTGTTTTGGGGCAACAGTAAAATAGATGTACTTTAGTGATACGGAAATGGAATTTGAAGTCAGGTGGCAATAAGAGGGTTAGAAAACTTAATTTATGAAGGTCAACATTTTAGCCTCCAAGAGAGAACTGATGCTTCAGAGTGTGCATGTAAGTCTTTGGTTTTCCAAGTGGCTGTTGTACAAAGGCAGTGATCAGTAGCTCCACAGGGCAGTGGGGTGTGCTGTGGGAAGACTTGGTTTGCAGCAGAGGGATTTTAGGTTGGCATTTCAGAAAAAACTTTAGGACTATCACTGAACAATAGAGTAGTTATCCAGGCAGGTTGTATGATCTTTTCTTGTAGGACTTTAAGACCAAATTAAGCAAACTTGTCCTAGTGTGAAAGTGTAAGTGGGACTACATGATATTTCAATATGCCTTTCAGCCTCCCAGTGCGATGGTTTAAACACTTGAAAATGTGTATGAGAGAGACATCCCTATATTTGTGGGGTTTCCTTTCTGTAGTGTTTACCAGCTAAAGGGGAACAACTTGTTTTCTTTTTCTGCTTAGGGAAAACCTAATTGATCAAGAATGGTAAACACTTGAAAATGGGAAAATGGAAAAACAGAAAAACAGAATGTGTGTCTTGTCTTCCTTTACTAAATCCAGTAGCTCATTCCAGGCTAAACGTAGCCCTTGAGTTACAGCAAAACAGGACTTTATATACTACCAGGTTCTTAAGAGAAGAAAAGTTTTCTTTGCCATTTGGGGAAACTTAAATTTTAATATATGTTATGCCTTCAGAACTTCAAAAGAAAGTTCTGACTACTGTGCTTTAAAGTTTTGAAGCTTTTCGAGTATTTTAATAAAATGAAAATTCCTTTAGCTGTCAAACAATTTTACTGAATTGAGTGAAAGGCTTTTGTATTTGAGTTTCAAGTTTGACTAATGCACAGGGCTGAACTTTGATTAGGAAATTATAAAGAGTAGCTATTATAATATACCAAGATGATATATCATCTGATGGAGATGCTTGAAATACAATATTTTGAACTATGGTTTGTGCTTATTTGGCTTTGGACCAACAAAGTTGGGGAAACTTGACTTGAAGACTGAACTGCTGAGTCCAACTGGGCAAGGAGATACTTGAGAATATTCTTGAAATGATAAAATGTGTAAGCAAGTCGTACCAAGTCTGCTGGCAGGCATCGTGTATTTGCACCAGAATGAGTCATTCAAATGCAAATTCAACATGAGATGGTGCAAGAAAATAAATGGATGCTGTAAAAGATGCTTGAGAATCTAAGGAGCCATTTGCACTCTTCAGAAACTCTCGCTGTTATCAGTGAACTCTAATTTGTGCCCACTAGGAGTCTCAAAGCACCAGCCACGCTCTTCAGTAAAGTCTGTTAAAGGAACAGGCAATGCATCTTTTTCTCTCTAGATGCTACTATTTTGCTGCTGATACAGAACGAGTTTGGTACCCAGGCTGCCTTCTCTTATCCTGGTTTAGCCACAGTGGATGCAACTGTTTTAAATAAAAGTTGGGTTTGGGTGGAAATGAGACGGTGAGCATGCTAATGTTAGACCTACTTTACTAATTCCTCTGGCCTCTAGGAACTATTGAAATAAATTCTATACATTTTATTAAAAATTATAGTGATAATCCCTTTAGTGTTGCTTGTTGCAAGGTTATAAAAAAAAAATAAAAAAGGCAGTTTGCTTTATGGCTAGTGAAGAGACTGGTGCTGAAGGGTCTCATTCTGCAAGCTCATGAGTATTGTCTTCCAAAACAGGTGTTCTAATAAGAAAAAAAAAAAGAAGTTTTTGATAAAAATTCATGTCCAGCATTGTTGTTAGGGCTCTGCATCTGTCAGCAGTTGCACTGATGTAAGGGTCGAGGCTCTCTTCGTCTAAATTCTCCAGGCAACAGCTAGTCAAAACTATGAAAAGAAAGCCTTTACAGTGGTGCTATTTGTATTTCCCCCTTTAAGGATTAATAGTTAACATAGAGGAAGTCAGTTCTGCACAAGTAATTTTCAGAGGAGCAGTTCTTGGCTTTTAAAGGGCAGAGCCTTTTTGCCCGGAGGAGAATTTTGGGCTTGTGTTTGCCGGAGCGGTACCACGTGTCCCACTCGGGCTGAGCCTCTCAGTAGGATTCACGGCTTTGGCAACAGGGATCAGGCGCTCAGCTTAAAGAACAAGTTTGCACAACTGGCAGGTGTTTAAGGTACGAGCTGGCTGCTCGAAAAAGAGACTTCAGCACCTGAGCAAGTCAGCTTTTCCTTCTGAGCAGTGGCATTTCTAGCTGCCAAGTCATAGCATCGCAGAATTGGCTCAGCTTTGTGCTTGACTAGACTTGCAGGTCAGCATCGCAGAGGCCCCCGAGGCGCAGCACCCAGCGGAGATTGCTGTCCTTCCTCAGCTCTTCTTAGCTGTGTGGGGGAAAAGATCTGCTCTTCCCCATCCTGCTAGCTGCAGGGACGGGGAGGGCATCGCTGAGGTGCCTTTCGTTACCTCCATGTGAACGAGGCAGAAATGTTTCTTGGTCTTTCAGCTTTCTCATGACACAACATCTAAAGTTTTCCTTGTTTGTCAGAAATCATAGGATATCTCTTCCAGTGCTCCTTGTTGTTGGGAGTTGAAAAAATGTTTTAATGCCTTCTTGAAAGAAATAAACTAAAAGATGTTATCTTAAATAGATTACATTTTTGAAGCAGGTGAGAAACGTACAGATGTATTTCTGGCAGCAGTTAAGATATTCTTAACTTAGTTAAAGCCCTTGGAGCATCCCATTGCTGCTTGGATGGTACTATGCTGTGGTGACTGTGGTGAGTTGCTATAGATAATTCTTGCGTTTAATAAATAGAAATTTTTGTGAAGGGACTTACAAATATACATCCTCCTAGTGAAGCATTAGCACTATTATGATATTTTTTTAATCCTGATGTGGATCTCAAAACCTTCTGTGTAATTTGTGGCCAGCAGGGAGAACCCAAAACAACACAAAAACTATTTTTATGGTCACCACAACTTCACATTGGCAAGAGAGAAGAGCTTGTTTCTGAAGCGTCTTTGGGAATTAGGTGGTGCTTTCTCCTGGTCCTCCCTTCTTTCTCAAGCTGGCGTCAGACTTTCATGTTAGTCGCAGTGTGACTTCCATCCAGTTTTTTTGCTGAGGGAGGCAAGTGGAAGTGGGTATTTCATATGCGAGGAGAATTCCATGTCTGCTATGGAAAGCTCACACTCTTTGCAAATATATGTAAACATTTGAAGGTAGCAAAAGCAAAGGGACATGTTCCACCAGAACCCAGTCAAACCAGGCAGTCTTGTGTCCCTTCTGCCTCTGCTTGTCCTGTGTTAATTCTGTGTCAGTCACACAGGCCAGCAGCACTGCCCCTTGAAGTTTTATGTACAGCTGACACAGTGCTTAGCCATAGGATCTCGGTTGCCTGTTCCATCCAGCCATTGATGACTGTTCATAATTATTTATTTATTTATTTATTGAGGACTGTGTCTCGGTGTTCCTCTATCTGAGAAACAATTTGCCAGCTTCCACCAGTAGTGGGGATTTGCAGAGGGTGTTCAGCGAAGAAGTGGTCACCTGTAGTTGCCATTCATTCTGCATGTTCTGTGTATGTCGTTTTTTTCTTGAAACTTGATCAAACCATCACTTCAGGGAGGTAGTTCAAGGACGAGAGGTAATTCCAGAAGCCGTAGACTTTTTATTGCCTCTCCTGAAGGGAAGCTAGTGCCGCGTGGAGGGGCAGGAGGGCTGTAGCAATGTGCTGACAGGCACCGATGGGATCTTGCTTTTCTCTAATTGCGATGGCTACCGCGTTTCACGTGTGACAACACGTGTAAATGATTTAAAGTTAATATCAAATTCCCAGTTACAGGTATCGCTGATGTTTGTAGGACACTGCTGCCAGGTAAAGCTTAAAATATAGTGTAAGCATTTTTCAGTTTGTATTTTTTCTGAAAGACTTAAGCTAAGCAGGGAAAGTAACCCATTGACTTATTATGGTATGAATCAGAAGAAATCATGCTGTTAAACAGTAGCTCAAATCTGTACTGCATGGGGTAAACTACAGCAGTGTAGATTGTAGGTAGCCTCTACAGAGCTGGCCCCACTTTCTCACTGTTGCTTGAATGTTCTTTAGCATAATACAATTATTTTGATCAGTCTGTTTTCTTATTTATTGTTTTATTGCTTTCTTACAGGCAGGCAGAAGTCCTGAAGGCTGACATGACAGGTAATTGCCTTTATTATACAGTTGATCAAGCTGCTAATACTTTATTCCTGGTTTTGTTTTCCTGTTGTGTTCTTTGTGCTTCTCGTTCCTAAGAATTCTCTGGAAAGTGTGTGACATTACGTTAAAGGTTTGTTCCCTATGTATAAGTAAATAGCATTTTAGCAACTATGTCCCTCTCTCCTGTATCTAAAAATACATGTATTTTTAAAGTTGACTTTGGGTGTTTTAAAGCATTTGGAGATGGAGGTCGTGCCCCTAGTCCTCTCCCATTGTGTTCTCCTTTTGGAAACAAGAAAGACTCCTGTCCAGAATGCCACAGGAACTGCTGTGTTTGGGATAAGCAAGGATCTGGATGGTTTTGAGAAACCCGGATGGTGGAAATGTTAGACTGAATGCTACATGTCTTAAGGAATTGCAGTCTGTAGATGCTATAAAATGCTACAAGCTATGTATTAATGTAAATGGTTTATATTAGTGCATCAGCCATGCGCTACAAGCAGCTTGCATAATGGACCTACGCTCAGCCTTGCTTACCACCTTGGTGTAGTACACGTAGCAGGTTGGTGTAGTCCACGTAGGAACATTAGAACTGGCTGGATCCTTCTGACCCAGCAGGGGTTGGCTACACCATCAGCAGAATAGTTTCCCTGGGGTAAGGCCCATCCCTTGTGCTCCCACAGCTGCAGCTCAGGTGATTTTACAAGGCGTGGGATATTGGACTCTGTAACTTGAGGAAGCAGGGAGCAGTGTTTGCATTCACCCTCAGTGATGGAAAGCAGATGGCTACCAAAGAGTTAGAAAATGGCAAGCATGCAGTAATACTTGCCCACAACGTTCCCCTAAATATCAACAGTGTTGGCTCTGGGGACTGTCCTGTTTAGCATCCCCTGATGGATTTCTTTTCTGCTAATTTTTTCAGGCTACTCTGTAATTTTTTCTAAATTCATCCAGTGGCAAGAAGTTCCTGCAGCTTAATAACTTACGGAGAATCACCTCCTCATGTCTGTTTGGGTTTTTTTAAAGTACTAGCTGCTGACTTGGCTCGTGTCTAGTTCTGGTATTGTAGGAGACTGATCAGTTAATCAGTGATCAGTTAATCCCCAGTCCCCCTGGAGTTATTGTATTTCAGTGTTCTGATGAATCTGTGATAAAAACGGGTGTTTGGCATTGCATATCTTACACCAGGCTATATTCTTCCCTTTGGTAGGTGAGTTAAAAATCAGTTGGAGTAACTCCTTAAGTTTGAGTGTTACAAAAACTGTTTTGTCTTTGTTTTTTCTTTTTGTTGCTCAGATTCGAAGCTGGGTCCGGCAGAAGTCTGGACATCCAGACAGGCTCTACAGGACTTATATCAGAAAATGCTAGTGACCGATTTGGAATATGCTTTAGATAAAAAAGTGGAGCAGGATCTGTAAGTACCTCAATAAATTTGTATGTATCTTTGTAATCTGGGCTGACGAGTAGGAAACCCTGAGACTTCCAGAAAAGCAGTTGTATCATATGAAATCATTGCTGTATTTTCTTTAAAATAAAAGCTGGGCTGTGGGTGAAACATGAGAATGCAGTGCAGAGTCGATGAACACTGTTCAATAGGTTAGTATTTTACCTCTGGCAATTAGCAGCAACCATGTCATGCAGGAGTGAGTTTTGGTGAGCCAGGTAGAAGGGAGAAAGTCTTCTGTGCTGTCATGGAAAGTTTAGAGTTTCCAGAAAGGAGGAAATTTGCCTGATGTAATCACCTGGAGCTTTGAGCAAGGTCTAACCAGAGTTGAGTAGCTGCCAAAGACCCTCACTTTAAGCATGTGGTTCTGCTGGCACTCTGAGAGAAGCAACATGAGTAGGCTGGCTGAGTTGTTCTGTCCATGCCTCCAGATGCTGAATGATTTTTAGTTAGGAGAGGTGGGGGAAGGTAATTCTTCTGTATTTAACATTATTTGTAATCTGAATGTTGCTTGAATTTGTATAGACTTCATTTTCATGTCTGATGTTATGTAATTAAACAGTTGTTTCCTGTTGCTTGTGCTATCTGCTTTGAAAAAAAAAAGGAAAACACTCATTTTGTTTTCAGTTGGAATCATGCCTTTAAAAATCAGATCACGACGCTACAGGGTCAGGCGAAAAACAGAGCAAATCCAAATCGGAGCGAAGTTCAGGCGAACCTTTCTCTGTTCTTAGAGGCAGCTAGTGGCTTCTACACACAGGTGAGTTGCAAAAAATATGTTGGTTGTGGTGTATTTGCATAGTCTGGAAGCAAGCGCGCTTGAGCCTTTTGCTGCTTGTGTGTGGGTCTTTTACAAAGCTTTGGCTGTCCAATCTCCTGTGCTGCTCCAGCAGCTGCTCATGAGACATGAGCTCTGATATCACAGCAGCACGAAGAACTAGTATTAATCTCTTTGATGAAAGGTGGGAGGATTGGTTTTAGGTGGGTAAAATATATTCTTTTCCCATACTGTAGTGTTCCCTATTGTTGTTGTGGATCAAGCAGTGTACCAGTGCTCCCAGGAGGGTATGTCTACAAAGCTGGTGATGTGCTTTTTCTTGATCGTGCGCAGCCTTGAGTTGATCTGAAACTTCTGTGAAATCCCTTAATTGTGCATTTAAGTAGGGTGGTTGTCTACAGAAGTGTTATGTAGTATTTACAATATATAATGTCTTGTTATTTTTTAATCAAGGCTCCCAGGCTTACAAGTACATCTTCAGTCTTAATTCAGTATTTTTGTCAACAGTTATTTAAAATTGCTTACTTCAGTTACAGCAGTTTTTCTCTTAAGCACCTTTCGTGAAATTTTCAGTTAAATGCAAAAGGGGGGCGATTCCTGTTCATACTTTTATTCCTTACTGCCATTTTTTTTCCTATACACTCTTTCCAATGTTAGATTTAAGCTTGTAGATTATGAATAGTAAGAGCTGCTGTATGATAATGGCCTTTTAATTAAGTTAACTTGCCTTTATTTCCTTTTTTACCTCATTTGGTGTGTGCTGCAGCACAGGATCTCAAGTAGTGGTCTGACAAAACTTTCTACCAGCTAGTTTGCACCAGCTTCAGGTTACAACACACACAGTAGGGCATTCTTACTGTATCACTTCCTAGTTTGATTCTGAATATCTACAAGGCAGCCCCAGGGTTTTTTTTTCCAGAATCTGTGACTTTATTTTTTTTCCTTTGCGCTTTTTTTTTTCTGCAAGGAAGCAGACAGTTTGATGGACTGTGGTTTGGTTGCCACGGGCTTTCTACAACCTATACAGTTTGTCTTGCAAAAGCCTTGTTCTTTCCTGTGGTGTATCAGGGAATTTTGCTGCTCTTGTGCATGACATCACAAACTGGGTTGTCTTTCTCTGTTAAATGTTAATTGTCCCATTTTCAACCACACCAAAAGATTTTTCTCAGGCAAGATACCCGCTTTCCAACTGCGAGGCCTGTGTAAATGACATCTTTGAAAGAGAGCATGAATTCTCCTAACTCAGCATGTTGGAAAATGTCAAGTTTCTTACTTTTTGTCCAACTTTCAGATTCCTCTTGTTCAGGGATTTTTACCTACTGTATAAAAGACAGCAAAAGGGGAGGGAGCTGTAACACAAACCTTTTTCTGCAGCAAGCAAAAGCATCACATCGCGTGTTTAGCTGTTGACAAAATGCCTATCTTTGTCAGCCCTGGGCTTTCTATATGCTTTTATCTGGAAGTGGAACCCTGCTGCAGGTCTGTTTTATTTGGAGACTGAGTAGGTTCCCAGCTGGGAGAAAGTCTGTCACTCCTTGCTTGCATTTTTAACCCTGTAACACAGTAGAACAAACAGTTTTCATCGCTATGTGGTGATTGTTACTTCCCAGAGTATTTCTTGGACGCCATTAGGAAAAACTTCAAAAGCACTGATTAGAATGGCAAAGTTCAGGTTTTCCTTGGATCACCTTCTGAGATATCTGATCAAGCAGCTGCTGTCTTGTTCTTTGAAAGAGTCTCACTGTTAGCGTAGCAAACTATTTACTGACAACTCAGCCACTGAGCTGTTAGCCACTATTGCCTTGCGTTGCCTACAAACTTGTTTTTTTCCAGGCTTCTTCCTAAACTTTAAGTCAGGGTAGTGCTGTTTCTTACATGGGAACAAGCTGCTGCTTCAGAGGAGTGGCATTCCTTTCTCTTGTTTTCAGAGAACAGCGTCACTTCTTCTAGATATAAAAAGACTGTGTTCCCTTAAGAGAGGGAAAAAAAAAGCCAACAAGATTTTTAGACCTCTGATAATCAATATCCACTGATGCGTATTTGGTAATTTAAGTATCATGGGAATTGAGTTGCTTTGGGATGCACAGCTCTTTCTTACAGAAGAAGGTTTTGGGCAGAATAATGCAGCATGGAGCTCAATGACTTCAGTATGGAGAAAGTAATTTAAAGTCTCACTTCAGTAACCTAGGCTTATTTCACTTCAAATATCTTTAGCTAATCCGTGCCTCTTGAGTCATGCTCTCTTGTCCGTTGTTTCGCTACTTTCCTGATTATTATTTCTATCTGCTACTAAACTAGACCTGTTTTTCTAGTTATTACAGGAATTGTGCACAGTTTTTAATGTAGACTTGCCATGTCGTGTAAAGTCTTCCCAGCTGGGAATCATTAGCAATAAACAGACGCACACCAGCGCCATAGTGAAGCCGCAGTCTAGCTCCTGCTCTTACATCTGCCAGCACTGCCTTGTCCACCTTGGAGATATTGGTGAGTTCCTGAAGGAAAAAGAGGTGGGACATTTGGGTCCTACCAGTGGTCAGCCTTCACCAAGAGGGATCTGTACATACCCTGGGCAACTACTAGACCAAGATTGCTCCAAATTAGTAGCTAGTAGCTAATTGTATGTTTAGTGGTTGCCACAGGGGGAAAGGTCTGGAAAGCAATGTTGTTAGACTTTTATAATGTGTGTTACATGTTAACACATGGAGACAGTTAATCACTAGCTTTCTAGTGATTTGCTAGAATCTGTCTTCTAGAATACTAATCATGTTGTAGCTGGTAGGCATAGTGAAATGTTGAAACTGGTAACTATTACTAAAGCTTGTTGCAGCAGGCTAACACACTTCTCCATTTCAGGACTTTACTTTTAAATCTTACATACAAAGACAACAGTTAGAAATCCAGCTTTTCATAAACAAGGTTTCTAAAATTATTTCCAAAATAATAGTAAAATGTTCTTCAGGTAAACTGCGTTGTATTTAAGTAAATGCAGGAGGGTTGATTGGTTCTTTTTTTTTGGTCTCAACTTGGGTTTTTTGTTGTTTTCTTAGCTCGCTATAGGAATCAGACCAGCCAGGCAGAGTCTTACTACAGACACGCAGCTCAGCTTGTCCCTTCTAATGGTGAGTTTGGAATACCTTTTAGCTTCATAATTCCAAAATAAATAAGAAATGTGGCAGTTAGAAACTTGGGATTTTACATAAAACTTTCTCCCCCAAATACCCCAAACAATCATGCAACAAAGCCTGACACGTTGGTGAATCATTTAGATAGTAGCCTGATCTGTGTCACTTGTCTCCTTTTTGTGAAGATTTAAAAAAAAAAAAAGTTAATGCACAGCTTCACTCCAAGGCTTCTCTACTACTACTACATTATACTGTGTTACATTCTTATGTTATATAGTACAGTTAATGAAAACTTGTCTAGCAGTGGCATATTTTCTATTATTGCTTGTTCACATGCCAGTTTGTAAAGTTCAGTAGCTAAAATTGGACTTTTCAAGTTGCTCGTGCAAATTAAGAGCTTCTTTAGTTCAGCTAGATAGGTTTTTACACCATATTTGTTGTCCAGTTTTAAAGCATGTATTTAAAAAAAAAGCAACACACAATTCAACAACACCCCCCTGCCCCCACCTTATCCCCCCCAAAATGTATTGCATGTTTGGAAGCTTTTTCATCTGAGTGGTACTGATACGAGGCTTGAGTAAAAGGGTCAGCAGATGAATCTGAACTTTGCATGCTTGAAGATTTTAGGATTTTGCTCTCCCTTTTAAATGCTGAAATCTAGTGCACGTCAGTCTATGACTACTTGTCTCTTTCTCCCTTAGGTCAGCCTTATAATCAGTTGGCTATTCTAGCTTCCTCCAAAGGAGACCACTTGACCACAATTTTTTACTACTGCAGAAGCATTGCTGTGAAGTTTCCTTTCCCAGCTGCCTCCACGAACTTACAAAAAGCACTTTCTAAAGCACTGGAAAGGTAAGACAAAGCATAATGTATTTCTGCTCAGATAAGATAGAGAAGACTTCTCCCAAATGTTACCTCCCTTGCCAAAAGTTATTCATATTTGATCGTAGAAACAGAAGTTTCTCAACCTTGGTCCAGTCAGAATGTCCTTACGTATATATGGACAAAGAATAGTTTGTGTCTTGGGTGCTTCTAAGTGTGAATAGTGACTGCAGGAAATAAACACATTGTGCCAGTGTGAAAAGTAGCTTTGCTTGGACATTCCTCCTTCCTTGAACTTCACGAAAAAAGTATGTGATGTTACATGCAGCTGTGTCTAATTCCAAAGACTGAAGTCTGGTATTTCTGTTCTGGATGTAGTCGTGATGAGGTGAAGACTCGATGGAGCGTGTCTGACTTCATCAAGGCATTTATTAAATTCCATGGCCATGTGTACCTGAGTAAGAGCTTGGAGAAGCTGAGCCCTCTTCGAGAAAAGTTGGAAGAACAGTTCAAGGTTAGTTCTAACAACATATTAATTAGTGTATTGAGGAGAGTATTTTTAGCAGCTGAGTTCTGAAATTACAGTCTAATAATAACTTTTTCACATGCTAAAATACAGGAAGCTTAAGTAGCCAGTTACGGAAGGTTTGCATCGCAGCTAATACTGGATATCTCTGGTGACTTCCGCAAATAATAGCGATTTTCCCCATTTGACATGTGGTGTGTTACTGGTGGAAATACAGCAGAAATCATGACCACAGCTGATTCTGTGCTCTTTAACCTGGATGATTCTTGGGTACTTGTGGAAAGAACTTGATTCATCTGGGAAGTCTTGGCTCAGTTGCCTGAGGAATTTTGAGAGCTTCATTTTTCGGATGGTGTTCATTCACTCCCACTGGTTATTAAGGCTGCTTTTAATCTTCCTCAGACAACTTGCCTCTCCTGTCAGTGGTTTGCCTTTAAAAACAGTGTTTCTAGTACAACCTTAATTTGTGTGTAGACTAGAACTGTTCAGAAGGTGTTTCCTCCATTAATTATATGGCCAGCTCATTAAGTTGGACAATATACCAAAGACTAAAACAAAGAGAATTTTGTAAGGTATTTATACAGGGTAGTAAAATTTCAAAGAGGACATTGTATTAATTGTTAGGTGCATTTTGGAAACTGCTCTGCTTCAGCATCATTTATGGAAAATGTAGTATGGATACGTTCAACAGAGCAGTTGATGCTTTTTCTAAATAAAGAAAGGGAAGGTGGTCTCAGCGTTATAAAGAACTACAAATGCTCTTTACAGTGTCTTTTTGCATTTTTGCGTTGAATTGGACTGTTACAACTAGGTCCAAATTGTCTTTAATATAAATTAAAAAAACTGCAAAACTTGTTATGAATTGTATTAGCTTTGAATGCCTGCTGCTTAAACACTGTTTCAAAATGAAATAATTATATCTCTTTTTGTGTGTGGTGTTGGCTGTTGAACAAGTACTGCTCTTTCGACAGTGCTTATAATCAATAATTATGAGCATTGCTCAGGCATGTGGAAGTCTTATTTTTCTGAACTGATCCAGGGTCTTAAGAGAGCTAATTGAGCCTTGCTTTGTTGCTTAGATTACTTTTTTGTTTATATTATGTGACATAAGGCGCAATTTACTAGAGAGCAACTCTTCTGACTTAAATGGGTTGAATGTGGATGTGAAATTGGCTGCGTGGTGCGTAATCACTTTAACTGTGTGGCTGATTCTACGTGTGAATGAGGAGAGGCGTTGGAGGGTTCAGGCAGGCCAATGATTCTGCTGTTGACAGCTCTGCCAGTTGGAGTTGCCGCCTCTAAGGGTGTTTCATGCCCTTAGCTAAAAATCAAGGTTCAACGTGGAGCTCAGACCTCTTCCTGATGCTTACGCTGGTTAATCCACTTGTCTCCCTGACTATTGTGTGTGAAGATAAGTTTGTTCTGGTTTAGGATATCTCCTTTTTTTCCACAGTGCTGCAAAAACAAAAAAAAGCATTAAAGTCTTTCTTTTCCTCTTTTGAGAAAGGTGTCTCTTACGGCATAGTTACTGAACTGCATTTGTAAATAGCTTGTGCTATTTTAGTCCACCATGGCATTCCATGACCCATGAAATCAGATGTGGAATTAGTCTTTAATACATAACCACACAGTAGTTAAATTTTCCTGGGGTATTTTTTTTTTAAATGTCACCTTGTCCGTGCTGTTTCGGCGAAAGACTGAAAATACCCTGGATATACGTCTCTCTCTAATGTCATTGCATATTAAAGTCACACTTGCTCTCAGAGAGAACCATATGCAAGGGAGTATTTATTTGTTGTGTATATGAGTCAGTGAATGAGCAAAACCCTTGGGTTTAAGAGCGAGCATCTCCCTGTGTCCTCTTGGGAAGCCCAGTGCTGTGCTAATAGGGATGACCTGAAAACAAAATCTAGAATGAATGTTGCCTTAAGGGCAGAATCATTAGTCAAGCAGTGAAGTAGCAAGTACTAATCCTTTCAAATGTGTGCTTTATGGTATAAAAATATATACATTGTACATGTGTCTTTGTTGCAGAGGTTGTTATTCCAAAAGGCCTTCAATTCTCAACAGTTAGTACATATTACTGTTATCAATCTGTTTCAACTACATCACCTGCGAGACTTCAGCAATGAAACGGAGCAGCACAGCTACAGCCAGGATGAGCAGCTCTGCTGGACACAGTTACTGGCTCTCTTCAGTGAGTATGAAAAAAAATATTTTTTTAATTTCTTTCATTTTTGTATGGAATCCATTAGTAATTTGCTCTCAGCATCTAGCTTAATGGTTGAGTGAGATAAGTGATGACAAAAGCGATATTCTGGGAGAAAGTTAGGAGATGGTTGTGCAGGATTGTTTATGTCTAGTAGCACTGACTAGTGCTGGATTTATGTGCCCTGGACTTTACTCCCTTCGAAGCCTTGCAGATCTCTACATCTGGCCATGATCAGCTTGGCCTTGTTTGTAAACACCTAAATTTCTGAATAGCTGACTTTCTCCAGCTTCCAGCCTGGAGTTGCTTCTGAAAGCAGATGGTCCCACTGGTGTGGTCCCACTGTTTCTCAGCTGGGTGCCTGCCTGCAGAGCTAGCTGCAGTGCATTTCTGTGCCCGCTGACCTGGGAGAGGGATAAAATGCAGATAGACAGTTGGGTTGATCACTTGTTAAAAATACATGAATTATTATTTTTGTAATGGGCTTGGGTTCCTGGATTTTGTTA
>JAOXNO010000004.1:692421-712614 GCA_028565335.1 Limnodromus scolopaceus
GGGGGAGGGGGAGAGGAGGAAACCCACCAAGGTTTTGCTTCGTGGTAGAAAAAACTTTATTGAAAAAAAAAAAGGTGGTCTGGTCTGCTGGTGGATTTTTTTAATGTGAAGTAATTGTGCTGCTTTGTTCTAAAGAACTAGCTCTTAAAAATTGGGTCTTATGGTGATATGTGTTTGATTAGGTTATTTGGTCAAATTTAAAGTGTCATTTCTGCATTGTTTGTTTTGGGTTTTGTTTTTTTTTGTTTTTTTGTGGGTTTTTTTCCCTGCTCTGTTTCTAGTGTCCTTTCTTGGAGTTCTGTGCAAGTGTCCTTTACAAAATGACTACCAGGAGGACTCTGGGGCTGCATATCCTCTTCCAGCTGTGAAAGTTTCAATGGACTGGCTGAAACTTAGGCCCAGTGTTTTCCAGGAGGCAGTGGTTGATGAAAGACGGTAGTGAGTGTTAATCTTTCTTTTGATACATTTAATTGCATAAAGTAATAATAACTGATGATACACAAATTAGGGAAATGGGGGAAATGGGGAAAGTGATAGTATAGCTCATTACTACAGACATCAAAATGATAGAGAATGTATGTGCTATAAAAAGTTCATAAGACAAAACATGAAAGTTGTGGGCTGTATGAGCAAATTCATTGTTTTAATTGGCTTTAGGTTTGTGTGTAACTTTTTTTTTGTAAGATCAGAAGGATCTACTTTATAATGCCTGGCCTGAGTATAACTACTGAGAGTACCCTTAGTCTAATCTAGTGTAATGATTTCTCAGATTTATTGAAGTAGGTGGCAGGAGAATGTTTGCCTTAATTTCATGCACTAAGCCATCTCTTGGGCAGTGCTGGAATCCAATTTTCCTGGCTCATCATCCAGGAATTAAATTGAATTTAGTAGAAGGGAGTCTTAAAATGTCAGCACAGGCATTACTGTTCTGGACTGTTGCTCTAATTTTTCACTTCTGTCTTTAATCTCATAAATTTAGGCTTAAATAGTTCAAAACTCGCCAACTTTTTTATAGCCTGTTAACTTTTTGTGAATTATAGCAATTCAGTACAGTGTTTCTGAACTGTGAGCTATTTCTTCAGGAAGGAGTAACTGTTACTGATGCAGTTAGATGAGTGTTTTTCCTAGGATGGCCACTATAAGGAAAGCAGTGTGAAAACAGCTTGCTTAGCTGATCTTGTGCAATGTGCCGCGGTGGTTTCAGCTCTGTCTTGGTAGCGTGTGCTGTAAGATGCTACTCCAGCCAAGGCTTGTATTTTCTGTACGTTGATGTACGGGAAGCAGGGGTCCCTGTAAGCCTCTGCTTGCTAAATAAGTACTTGCTCAAATATGTGCAAAACTTAAAGCCCTGTAGCTTTAAGAACTTCAATTTCAGAGTTCCTGGAGGCAAGATTAGGGAAAATAAGAGTTCATGTTGTTTTGAGATGGTAATAAGTATTGCTGTATGCATGTTCTGAAGGAACACTTTATACCAGTATTTTAATAGGGAAGTTTACTACTTTATATCAAGTAGTCCTTGTATAGAGGAGATGCAGACAATACTTTATGGAGTATCAAAACGAGTCCTCAGGTGTGAATGTATATTTTAAGTTAGCCAGAGCAGGTCCTTTTGACCATAAAGCTATAAAGCTTTCTTCAAAGAGCATGCCTGGCTTTTAAATCTGTGGTGTGATAACCGTGATGTTCTTAGTTACTCATTGTAGAAAGGAGTTGTGAAATGGGCAGCAAACAGCTGTAAATTGCACAGGTGAACTTGAAAAGAGAGTTAGGATTCACTAAGATTTGTCAAAATGGGCATTAGTAGCCATTACATTTGTTGTCTCTAAAAGTAGAGATGACTGTCCATCTTCCTCGTTATTTGTAGGGTGAGAGATGTATATTTATTTCTATTGGAAGATCCCAATGAAAATCATTCTTTGCAGACTACACAAACACATTCATATACTCACCTTTATTGGCCTCTGTTTAATAACCTGATGTCTGTTTTATATAGAAAAATCTTTGTTACTCTGCATTCATACTTAATTGTGCTCTTGGTTCAAGAAAAATAAACCTTATTCCTTTTCAAATTTTCAGTTGTTCCCGCTCTATGCTTATCATTTTCCTGGGGATAATTAATAATAATAATTAATCCTACCTCAAACTGAACGAGCATCTGAAATAGGAAAGAAATGTGTTTACCTAGAAAAGTAGATGAATGTGAAGGCAAGAACTGAGTACAGAAATTCCTATGTCAATACCCCTGTGTGCTTTTTGGAAATGAGTTTTTCAAACCTGTGGATGCCACGTTAGGTCTAGGTTTTTACATGTAGCACTTGTCACTTTTCTTTAGGCATCTTTTATTATGAAATCTCATTATTTCAAGTGTTGTGCAGGAGAAATTGCAGTTCAGTGTAGGTTGCAACAGACTTGCACTGTCTCTTTTTTGCTTCCTGTTCCTTGTCAGCCATAGGAAAGAGCTTAGTTTAGTGTAGACTATAAGTGTAAACATAATGTTTCCAGTCCCTGCCATGGTGCAGGAAAGCGACTGACCCCAGGCTTTTGAGTGCACATTACGTTCTGCAATCCAGGTTCTGGGTGATGGTAGAAAGCCTTGCTGAGACAGGATGGAGATCCATTTCACTAACGCAAAGCACAGCGGGCACCTTTAAATAGTTTGCCTGTTGCCTCCAAAGGCTTCATGCCTGTTCCTAAAGTTGAAGCAGGATGCTTAGATGTTTGAGTTAGAGCTTTTAAAAAAAAATAGGAGAAAGCAGACTGTTGGTGGCAGTTAAAGATTAACCACCTATGCAGTGATAGTTGTGTGATTTTTTTAAATTAATTGCTTCAGGGCCTTTGTCAAAAATTTCCAGTTGTTGCTCTTGCTGATACTGCCAGTGCAAGGCAGGGAGACTGTTAGTTAACCTCTAGTTTAATGGTCTTACTCAGCACAACCCTTACTTAAATCTTCTTGGTAACTGTTTCAGTGCTACAGTAGAGTGTTAAAGTTCACAGAAGTACTTCTGCGCAGCGGTGTCTTGATAAATTGTTTTGCTTCATAACTGATTAATTTACTGTGTTTCTGAGAGCAGTCAGCTTTGGACTGGAAAACGTGAATTGCAGACAGGTACTCTGAACGTTTGCTCATGCAGTAGGTTTGTCTAGTTAAATTCATGGCAGGCTTTCTGACTTGCTGCATAATGAACACTATGCTACGAGAGCCAGGCTTCCTTGGTAACCTTAGGTTGGCTTTTTAAAAATACTCATTTTTTTCAATAAAGTGGCCTTTTCCCTGACACTTGAGAGAAACTTTACCTTTTCTTGGGAATCAGAGGCTTAATGGAAGCTGTGACTGTATAACAGAGTTCAGTGTTTTCTTGATAAGGCGAATAGTCCATGTTCTGTAGTTTTCACTTAATTTGTCTGTTTTCTGATTTGTAGCATATGGCCCTGGCTGATTTCTCTTCTAAACAGCTTCCAGCCACATGAAGAAGATTTATCCAATAATAATGGTAAGGATCCTTCTAAACTGTGCCGTAATGAACTGGGAACCATGCATGGGCTTTTTTCTGACATTGTGGGGAATTTTACTTGAAGAACAAATAGGGAGCAAGTTGTCTTCTAGTATTAGTGCATATGAATACTTTGCAAATGCTGCTTTGTCATGCTGAGCAGACTTTGCTCTGTTTTATCATTCCTGATCTCCTCAGATGGCAGGGTGGACCAGTGCAATTAAGCATGTTAATAAAAGGCTTTACTTTGTATAGCAACCTTGCTGAGGGACCTACTTATGATACTGTACTTAATGCATTCATGTTTTTCCTTATGCTGTTTACTGTCTATTCAACAGCAACCCCCCTTCCAGAAGAATTTGAGTTGCAAGGATTCTTGGCGCTGAGGCCCTCGTTCAGGTGGGTGGAAGGAAACTGTCCTCTTGCTGATGTCACTACTTTGATAGACATTGACCTGTTCCCTACAATATCTTATTTATGAGTACTTAGTAATGTATGAATTGATGTAGGTACCTTTGTAAAAGAACTGTAATAGGCAGTGCAAGACTTGAGTCTCTGTTGAGTAAATCTTCAGTAAAACTCTGGGGAAACTTAGCCTATAATATTGCTTGTAACTTTCTTGTTTTTCTTCTGTAAACTGAAAGAGGAGAAAAGCAGTGAGGAATATGTTTACATGAAAGCTGCTTGATGTGGTTTTACTTTAGTGCTTTTTATACTATTTTTTATGTGTCCCTGTACCTAACATCATGGACAAATGTTAATAACATTAGATGCATTCACTCAATTACTATTTTTGTGATTTTTGGTTAGCACACAGATGAGCTTTCATCTTTACGTTAAAAAAAAAAAAGGCACCTCTTTAATGTAGATGCATCTTGCCAGGAGAGATGTGACATAACTGTCATGTTTGAAATAGGATCTGATGAAATTTCACAGTTTATAGTAGAGTAATGCTGACACAATTTTATTTCTAAAGAAATATGGTGTTGCAGAGGCTGTCTAATTAGTATCATCCCCTCTCCTATGTCAATACTAGGAACTTGGATTTTTCCAAAGGCCACCAGGCAATTACGGGAGATAAGGAAGGGCAACAACGTCGGATACGGCAACAGCGTCTGATCTTCACAGGCAAATGGATTGCTGATAACCAGCCGAGGTAATTGCAAGTAGCTTTTTGTGTTTCAGTTGCTGCTGTAAGATTAGGTAACAGGAGCCACAGCTGAGTTTTATTTTCTCACTATTTGGCACAGCGGTTAGATACAAGGTGAATTCAAGATGCTGACAGCACTGGTAACATGTTCTATGGGTCAGCATGCCGTTGCTTCATGGACTAATTATGATAGGGAATGTATTTGGAGTAAAGCATCATGTTTGAGACCTTTTTAGTGACACTGCAGCACAGCTAAGTGGAAAACAGTATTTGAAATGGTAGCAAGAGTGTTAGCATGTGAGTTTACGTTGTGCTAGAGAATACTCTTAGCTGGGACATGTGATGTGACATCATCTTGTTGCTGGGGTGAAAAGATGCATGGTGCATATGTTGACTTTCTGCTTTTATACCTTGGGAAGCGTGTTACCCTGTGAAAAACTATTCCTACTTGCTTTTCAATTCCTGTCTATCTTTTTCAGGTTGATTCAGTGTGAAAATGAAGTAGGAAAGCTGTTGTTTTTGACGGAAATCCCAGAACTATTACTAGAGGACCCTAGTGAAGCCAAAGAGAGTCTCACCTTGCAGGAAACATCTATTGCAGAGCCACTATCTACAGATGGGAGTCCTGGACTCAAATCAGTTCTGTCCTCTGGCAGAAGCCTGAACAACAACTGTGATGCAGGAGAAAAACCAATGGTCACATTCAAAGAGAACATCAAGCCACGGGAAGTTAACAGAGAGCAGGGGCGAATCTATCCCCCTAAAGATGTAGGTAGGGAAAGACGGGACTATAGCAAAGGAATAGTAGCCAATAAGAATGATGGAAAGAAGGATAACAACAAAAGAAAGAATGAGACCAAGAAATGCGGCTTGGATAAGATGCAGGAAGCAGGAAAGCAGAACGTGGCAGTTCAGGTAAGCCTTTAGATCAAAGGGATACTGCATCTGAGGCAGTACAATGTTTGTGTTGGGGCCATTGCTGCTTGTATAGAGTACAGTAGAGTCAAGGTCTCACTGTGGGCCCCACAGGTACAGCTTATGCACAAAAAAGTAGAAAAACGTCTGTCTCAAAGATGAGGTATTAGTGATCTTTGGGTCTCTGCCCTTGATGCTGTCTCAGTTTTTTGGGGAGGAAAAGGTAGGGAGAAATGAAAGGTGATTTTGCTATGTTAACTACCTTAAAAAGGAAACTTCTACCTGTTCTTCCACAAAATATTCAGGCTACCAAGGCAGTTCACCTGGCCAGGTCTTAGTCGTGCTCTTGGTCTGTTGTGAAGGAACTGGGTACTCTGGATTTTTGATTCAGTTGACTTGTGCACATTCAATAAATGCATCCCAAAAGCACCCAGTTGTTTATGTGGAGGAAGATCCTTCATACTGTGTGTGCAGTCAGGTGGCCCTCTGTGGAAGTAAGGAAAGCCACACCGCACTTAAACCATAACTCTGTGCTCAGGCACTTGCTCAAAATTGTTGTTTTTCATATCACCTGCTCTTTTCTCAGTTGTATTTTTAAGGCATGCTTTTTTCCCCTATTTCTGTGAGCATTATGTACAAAAATGCTGATAGTGAATTTACTAGTCTGACTTCCATTGAGTTGTAGTAAATGAGGGTGTAGTGTTTCAGGGTTGATCTGATCTTTACCTGAATAGTTTGGCTGCATCTCAGTCATTCCCCAATGACGTCTGGAAGCATTTAATGATAGTGATGGAGACTCTATTATATCCCTAGAGAAACTGCGTTGGTTCTTCACTGACCTTGCAAGTGGAAATTATTTCCTAATGTGCTTCATCTCCCTTGCCTCTCTGTAAGCCTATTACTGCTTCCCAGGACAAGTCTGTCCTTCCCAGGACAAGTCTGTCTTCCTCTTTGCAACTGTTTTGAAGGCCTGTGTAATTGAGGTCTTGTTTTCCCTAGGCTAGACAAACCAGCTCTTTCAGTCTTTCCAGCTTGTGTTGTTTGGACCCTTGGATCATTTTTCTTGTTCTGTTCCTGATTATCTGTATTAAACAATGTTGTTATGAAATGGAAGATGAACTGGTAGTGTTATTCACTTGGTTTTGTGGGGGGTCCTACCAAGGCGGGTAGAGGGGAGTAGTCTACAGAAACCATGTGGCAATCATTTGTTAGTCACCGAACAAGATTCTGGTATCTGAAAACCAACATAGGTGAGTTAGAATAGCAGGTTTCTTTTTTATTTGTTGAACGTGTCTGGTTGCAGGCCTGAGCGCAACTCCCAGTTTCAGTGTTCATGCCCCTGTCTTGCAAAATAAGGACTTGAGACTGATAAAACCAACCAGATCTTCTGAGAAGCATGTGTAGTTTTTTGGATAGGGAAGATATTTTAATTTTGACCTAGCTGATGTATCAGAAATTGGCTTGTCTTAGTCTTAAGAGATAACAAACCCAGAAAAAAGCTTATTTCAAACCTAGCTGTAGCAGAATCTGTTCTGATGTGCTTGGTCATTCTTCATCTCTTGCTAAACAGAAATTAATTTTGAAGCTTTAGTTCCATCAGCTGTATTTGTTATGGCAACTCTTCCAGTGAAATGCCTTTTGTTTTATATAGTTTGATGGATTTATTTATCCAGACCTACTCCAGAATATGGGGAGAGTTTGCTTCCACTGAGAAACCAGTGTAGGTTCTGTGCCGATTGGAAGTCTGTTAGTGCTCTGCTTTGGCTTTCCTGGAAATTTCAGGCTTTATCTCCTCCATAGTTCATTGCCTTCAAAAGCCTGAAGGTTAGAAATGTTAAGTGCTACTTAACAAAAATGTTGAGAATGTTATACAGAAATAATTAGTCCTGTTTCACAGATAAGTGGAAAACTTGCACACTCAGACAGGATCATGAAAGTGTGATGTAAGTTGAATCTCTCCTCTCTAGGGAAAATAGTGTTAGGTGCTGAGGAAGGTTTAATGCAGACTTAATCAAGGTGTGATGTACTCTTAAGAGATGAAATGGTGATTCTCTCAAGCACTATGTAGGAACCCTCAGGACTACTCGAGTAAATATTTAGTAGTATTGACACATTTGAGGTGAGGTCAAGTAGAGGCAGGGAGGCAACTGAAATTGTCTGTCTTGATTAATCATTTTTAGTTATTTATCTTTTAGAAGTTAACTATAAATCATACAGGGGGTCTTTTGGAAGCCACCTTTGTGAATGTGTTATAGCAGCTTTGAGTTTATGATGGACTAGAGCTCATGTTTTGAAATCCCATGGCAGGAAGAGTGTCTTTGAATTCTCCAACATTGCTATCAAAGAATGCATAGATCTCAGTATGGGTTATGAAAAATGTTTGGCTCATTGTGGAGATAAAAGGGACAGCGTGATGTAAGTTGAATATTCAGAATGTAATGAATGGCAAAGGTGGGCAGTTAAACAGATGTGGCATGAGCAGGGGCTGCATCATTCATGGTGCTAAGCATCAGCCAGAACCTTGAGGTGGAGTTCCCTCCTGACTCTTTCTAGTGGGAGCTCAAAAATACATCCAAGCCTCCCAGTCTTACAATCTACTTTTTTAATTAAAAAATGCAAAAAATAAACTACGTTTCCATAATTTCTAAGTGGGGAAATTCAGATTTATTTGAAAAAACTGAAGAAAGCATTTGAGTGCATCTACCCCTTTACCACTGTATTTTGGCAGAAAAGACCTGCCCTCTAACGCCTTTCAACTCAGCAGCACTAAATGTTGAAATAGACCCCACAGAGTTTTGGGTTGTTTGGTTTGGATTTTTTTAATTTGGTCGCTGATAAAACCCCTTTCTTTCAAATCACCTTTGAGGCTTGGCGTCAGGTCTGCTCCTGGGCCCTTTCTGTATTGCCCAGGTTCCTTGCTTGCTGTCTTTCTCCTGCCTGCTCCATCTTGCATTCCAGGCAGTTCTGCCGAGCTGAACAGAAAGGGAAAGTAGTCTTCCCCTCTGTCTTCCTCTCCAGGAAGACCCAGACTGCAGCAGACTCAGAATCAGGTAAACATTACATTACATTCTTCTCTCTGCCTTTAACTGGTGCAGCTCTTTTAACAGAACATACAGCAGTTACACAGTAAACTGAAAGAGGTTAAGCACTTCTGCTATTTGTCTTGTGTGCTCTCAGTCAAAAGAATTTCATATTATGCAGGAGTTGTGCATATACATTGCTGTATGGATTAGGCTGAGAGAATTCCCTAGGAAGAATGTGGTAGTGTTTGTTTTTTGAGGTGCTGCAGGTAAGTAGTATGAGTTAGGTTGAAGCAGTGCCCTAGGAGAAGCATAATAGCACCTGCATTTTCTGGTTTGTTTTTAAGGACCTGTAGGTGAGCAGCATGGTAAGTTGTTTTTTTGGTATGGTTTAAGGATATTATTATGTCCGCTTCCGACTCTCTTGCTAGAGAAGGAGCCTGTTGCAGTCTTCTGGGTGGACACCCTTAGAGTCCTTTTGGGGAGGCAAGGAGTGCCTGAGAAAGGGCAGGAAGACCTGCCTGAGGTCAGTGAGGAGAGAACTGGGTTCCTGTGTTCCAGACCTCTCCCAATTACTTAGGGAAAAGAAAATGAACTCCCAGATTGTCTGAGAGATTATTTTTTGGCTTGAGACTTGATGTAGGTAATTACGGGAAAAGTTATCTAATTTGTTCTTACTTTCTTCTGCATTAGGTGAAATCCCAGACGGAGATGAGGAAGACTCCAGTGTCTGAAGCCAGGAAAACACCTGTAACTCAGACTCCAAGTCAGGCCAGCAGTTCTCAGTTCATCCCCATTCATCACCCAGGAGCCTTCCCTCCCCTTCCTAGCCGGCCAGGTAATTTGTGTTATTCTTTTGAAGTGTGATTTACTGTTGACTGCAGAGAAAATCCTGTAATAGTGGTTGTTACAGCCTCTGAAGGTAGGAGCTGTTTTAATGAACGTGCATTCTCATGTTGAGAATCTTACGAAGTAGTAAAGAAGGGGCATATCAGAACTGAAACGAGGTAAGTAAGATTCCTTTTGCTTTGGAATCAAGGTCTGTCATGAAATCTGCCACCTTCCTTTTTGGTTAGTGGGTGTGAGATCAAGGAACTTCACAGTAGGCTGTTTCTGTAGTTATTCAAAACATGACAAAGTCTTCTGCTAGCTCATGAGGAAGCATTCACTCTGCATAGGAATCCATTACAAAAGATCAATCACGCTTCTTTCTTCTTTAAAGCTCAGTTTCTTTTGTAGTGGTGCTCATGTTTCAAGCTGTAATTTGTGTCATCTTATTTGCCGCGTTGCATATTCCCATTTTGTTGTGGAGTGTTCCTGTCATACCTTGCTGTCCATGTTTGCTCACAAAATAGCTGGAAGCTGTATCTTCCCTGCAGCTCTTATGTGTAGTTGCTCAGTATAAGACAGAGGGACATCTTCCCTATCCCAAAGTCAGCATAGAATCTAGACTGTGAGACGCAGAATTAAAGCTTGCCTTTCAAACCTGGCTTTTCAGTGTGAACTACAGGAAAGAAATTTATCTTGTGGATATGAGGATTTGTTTGCTTACCATCTGTCTCTGTCTTAATTGATCCTGAGACTGGTGATCCTCTGGGAGGAGGCAGTAAACTTACCTATTGCTTCTGTTCATTGGTCCAGAAATTTAGTCCCTGAAAATGTGTGTGTTTGAGAGGGTGGAAACTTTAACCCCAAAGCATCAAAAACCCCAAAGCAGTGAAGGAAAAAGGTAGGGAGGAGGTTGAGGTGGGAGGCGGGAAGCCTGTGACTCTCCCAGATTCTGCCCTGGCTGACTGCTATCGGTGCCTGGAGTATTGCAAGAACTCTCGAGCAAACTCTGAATCCTCTTGCAGAAGTGAGAAAGGACGTTATAGTGCACATATGCAAATGGTACTTGGTGTTTCCTGTCCTCATAGTCTAAAAGAGCAAATTAGGAAAAAAAAAACCCAACCACTAAATGTTTTCTGGAGGAAGCTGTCTGCTCTGTTAAATTAAAGTGTGTTTTTATTTTTCCAGGGTTTCCACCTCCAACCTATGTTGTCCCCCCTCCTGTGGCTTTCTCCATGAGCACGGGGTACACCTTCCCAGGTGGTGTTTCTGTCCCAGGAACCTTCCTCCAGCCCACAGCTCACTCGCCTGCAGGAAACCAGGTGCAAGGTGGGAAACAGTCCCACATTCCTTACAGCCAGCAACGGCCCTCTGGACCGGGGCCAATGACCCAGGGACCTCAGCAAACGCCACCTCCTTCCCAGCAACCCCTCTCATCTTTACCAGCTCAGGCAACAGCACAGTCTGCAGGCCAGTTACAGGTGCAAGCTCTGGCCCAGCAACAGCAGCAACAGTCCCCCACAAAAGCTGTCCAGGGCCTGGGGAAGAGCCCGCCACACCACTCCGGATTCCAGCAGGTAACTTGACTAATGTGATGTGCTAAACTTCATTTAAAAGTAAATGGCAACATTCAAGACTTACGTACCTGGATTACCTTTTCAAAACTGTCATTAAAGACCTTAGTGTGGAATTTTGATCTGTGAACTTCTGGGCAAATTTGAAAAAGCTGAAGTGTAGTGGGTATGAACGTGTGATTCTGTAGCTGAGGGGAAGGTATCTACTGGAATGAGAAGGTGGCCATCTGTTTTCTGTGTGTTTCTCTTTATATACAAGGTAGGAAGGTGGTATTTCTGACCAGTTATTTCTGTCTTAGGCCTTTCTAGATTTCTTGTGTGAGTACCGAGGACTGAGTCTGAATCTTCACCTGCACTTGCCTTTTGGCTAACTGGGTTGCAGTGTCAGTTCCATCACAGCTCTTAGATTTATGCTCAGGTTGTGCTGGAAAAATCTCCCTTCTGGCATATCTGGACTCTGTGGTGAAACGGTCTTGGTATTCTGGGGAGCAAACTGCTGGCTCAGTACCTTAGTAAAGGTGTTTATAAGATCCTGGATTAGAGTAAGGATTAAACTTGGCTGTTGGTGTAAAACTTGACCAGGGAGCGTTAGATACCTATCGAGACTGCATTTTGATGAATAGCGTAGCAGATTGTGTGGAAATGTCTATAACAAGAAGAAGCCAGATTGATAACTTGAATGGCATTAGGCATTCAGTTAATATTAATTGTTCATACCGGCTGGTGAAACTGTGTCTCTGCCTCAGTATCCGCAGACAGACTCGTCAAAGCAGCTCTGGAACCCGCCTCAAGTCCAAGGCTCGCTGGGGAAGATCATGCCTGTAAAGCAGTCCTATTACCTGCAGGCCCAGGACCCTCTAAAATTATTTGAACAGTCATTACAGCCTCCTGTGATGCAACAGCAACCTTTGGAGAAAAAAATGAAGCCTTTCCCAATGGAGCCATATAACCAAAACCCCTCAGAAGTTAAGGTGCCAGAATATTACTGGGACTCTGCCTATGGCATGGCTGACAATAGGGTGATGGCACAGCAGTCTAACATGGACCGCAGGGGAAAACGGCAAGGAGTCTTCCGCCCAGAGCAGGATGCTGTCTCCAGGATGACCTTTGAGGTAAAGATCCATGCTGTTAAGTGATGAAAAACAGTGAGGCTCTGACATTCCTGACAACTCTAGGAGTTTCCGTGTTTCAGGAATGCCCTGTAGCCCAAGCAGATCAATGTGAGCTTATTTAGCAGGGAGCAGGGTATCAGTAAATGGGATTCCAGCAAACAGTGATGAATTCTCCACTTTAGTTGGCCCTGTGTGGGATCCGGCTCTTGAAGATTTGGTTTCAGGTAGTTTTAAGTCTTGTTCAGTGTAGATGTGATACTGATCTCTGTACTGTGTCTGTCAGGTCAAGAACAACAACATGGCAGCTGATCGTTCTGGGGAAAATTCTTGTGTGACAGCTGATAAAAACTGTAAAAGCCATCCAAATAATTGCAGTTGAATTATTACCTTAACTCTTAACACCCATATATCTTCTTGAGTGTGTTGAACGGCTGGGGCTGCAGTAGTCAGATTGAGGCTAGAAATTGAAGATGGTGGAAGCAGTCTTGTCTTGGCTGTTTTGGGTTTTTTCCTGCAAATCCCACCATGCAATGAGAGAGCTGAACGACTTGCTTAGCTCTTGGTTACGCTAATGGAATACTTTGCTTCTGTTCATGCAGTTGTGCTTCATGTTGCTGTTTATAAAACCTGCAATCTTTGTTAAGTCCTGGAGTTGTCTGTGAGTGCTTTTGGCAATGTTTATAAGGAAAATTAAACAGAGGCCTCTTTAAACCTTTGGTCAGATACACCTCTGTAAATGCACTCAGGCTTTTCAGAAGGTAGGCTGAAATCACTCGGCTTATCCTTCAGAGAGAAGAGCCAGACAATGTACAGGAGCCTGCCTCTGCCCTGGTGTCAGGCTGTGGTTTACAGATGGAGATGGGGTCAAAACCTTCTTCTCATCCCTAAAAGGGAAACCTTGCCTTGTTGTAAGCACAGTGCAGTAGGGGCAGAAGCTGTGTCTATGGTGCTTGTGTTCTAAGTATCCCTCACAAAATTCAAGACGTCAAGTTTCACCAGTGCTTTGCAGGGTTTTTTTGGTCCAGCAGTATGGTCAGCTGTATGTTGGTGTAGCAGCCATTAGCAGTGGAAATAAGTCTCATGGGATTTAAATTCTCACAAATAGAGAAGGGAAGAAGATGCAAACTCAGTTCTACTTGAAGCCTAACTTACAGGTCAGCTGTAGAAGAAAAATTGTGGGATTTCATGCTCCTTGAATGTGAAAACAGGTTCAGTATTTGGCATGAATTGCAGCGGGAAGCACATGCTCCACTAATTAAAACTAGCTGCCCATCATTTTGATGATGCGGTACTCCTCCCAGTGCGCGTCAGACCACGTGGCTACTTTTATTTTCTGCTCAGCATTTTCTCTCTCTGTACCTTGACATGCTTCTGCTGCACCGCTGTCCCACCTTGCACTTCTGCATGCTGCCTGCCGCCTTTCTCGTGCTATTTTCTCTCCTCCTGCTGTGGTTTAGCTTCTCCTCGCTGTCTCTTTGCTGTTCCCCTTTCTGCCTTCTGTTGTCTCACTGTGCTCATTTCTGTCACTAGGACCCCAAGAGCTCCCCTCTGCTTCCTCCGGACCTGTTAAAGAGTCTGGCTGCCTTGGAGGAGGAGGAAGAGCTGATTTTCTCTAATCCTCCTGATCTTTACCCAGCTCTACTGGGGCCTCTCGCCTCTCTTCCTGGACGAAGCCTCTTTGTATGTATTTGATGTAATACTGCTGCTTCTCACTCTAACTGGCATCTCTTTCTTCTGTGAAATTTTATAAGAAATGTGAAATTCCTTTCTCTCTGCCATCCCTCCTGTCCAATTCCCTGCCTCACCCTTGACTTGGAGCAAGAGCTCAGACCAGCTGAAGGCCCTCAGCGTAGCTCTTGGGCCAAATCCAGGCCAGCAATTTTGTTCAGAAATTGAAACAGTGGGGTTTTTTGTAAGTACAGTCCAGAGGAGAAACATTGATGCGTTGTTTAATGCAGGGAAAAACTGCCCTACTAAACGCAGAAGAAATTGTAAAAGGACAAGATGACTTTGGAAGAAAATGCAAGGAACTGGCTAAATAATGACTAACTCCTATAGAAATACTGTCATTTTTGACAGACTGAGATTTTTTTTTTTCCTACATTTAGGTATTAAAACCTTCCTAGTTCACTAGCTGGAGGGTCTGAGCTGCTGAATATCTAAATTGCCTTTGAAAACTACAGTGCGCCTTTCTAGCGTGGCTACAAGCATGTTCATTAAATACTACTATTTCAGATTAGTAGCAGTAACAAAGAAGAGTTATTTGTGACTCTACTCGAAATCTCTCATTAAGTCTATTCCTCAATTTTACATACCGTCCCAAGGAGCCACTAGCAAAATAGACACCCATTTCTGTCTCATTAGGTACCCCTTGCTAAGAAACTAATAGCTGCTTCTTCAGCAGCTTCCTTTGAAGCTCTTACAGTTGCTGTCTGCTGACAAATGGAAGGAAATTCTTCTCTGTGCAAGCTGTGTGGATATGCGGAGTGTGAATTTTGTCTGCCTTTTAAAATGTGCTTTCAAAATAATGAGTTGTCACTTTGAAAATCTAACAAGCTAGGAGCTGCTTGCCAAGAAAATGAGGCTGTTTGTCTTAAGTTTACAGGATAAAAGCAAAGATATTCCAGATACTGAGACAATGTCAAAGAGAGAGGGACGCTAGGTTTTTTTTTTGTTTGTTTGAACAACAGGTTTTTTGTTGTTTGAACAACACATTTAAAAACATCTGACATGCTGAGCTGGTATGAGCGCAAGAGGCTTTTATTTGAAACAAGACTACAGCTTTAATTTTGGATCACACTCAGTTTTACTTATGGCTTCACTAATTCTGTGGCTTCGTGATCCTGATCTTAAGTTTGGTGATGTTTGTTGTCCACTAGCTGAGCTTTATTATTTTTCTTTGGTTTCTATATTGAAGATAACTGGTCCTATTTCTTCCCTTAATGGGCTTGTTTCAGAGAGGCTGTTTTTCACTGCTTAATCATAGTAAGAACTAAAGAGAAAGCTGAGAAATATGATGGAAATAACTGTATGAGAGGGGGTAGTGTAGATGATGGAAGAAGTTATGGTCCATAATACCTTAACGTGGAACCCCAGGGTAGTTTTGGAACCTCTATTATAAACACTAGGTGTTCGGGGTTTTTTTCCTCTCTACAGTCATTTATAATAAAAATGAGAGATCATTAAATGAAACTTGGCTTGTTTAACACAATTAAAAAATCACAGCACTTGGCTGCTCTTACAGTCTAAGAATGTCTGTACAGCAGGGAGGCTCTCAAAACCAAAAAAATATTCTGTCATTAGCAATATACAAGAGTCTAATTGTGTTTGAAGGAGTCCTCTGATCACTGGGAAGGATCCTGTCTTATTTGTACAAGATTCTACACAACCATAGGGGGGTTTTGGCAGGAATCTCCTCTCTAGATGTATCAGACAGAGTATTGCACTTAGGATTTACAAAGCTGTTGTGGCAGTGTCTGAGACACCCAGCTGTCATGATTGTTGGTTTTTTTATTTATTACAGTTGGTAGGGAAACTACTGATTTTCTGCATTTGTTAATTTGTTCCCCCTGTCCTCCAAGGTACTGGAGCTAAAATACAAGGAAGGTTTTAAATGTGACCAAAAAAACTGTGGCAGTTTCTGATAACATACTTTCCTCCTGCTCACTACACTGACCACTAATTGCTTTTTTCCCTTTTTGGTTTCTGAAGAAGTCCCTGCTGGAAAAACCATCAGAATTGATGTCTCAGTCATCGTCTTTCTTGTCCCTCAGTGGCTTTTCTCTTAATCAGGTAAGTGAGGACCAGACTATATAGTCCTTTGCTGTTTGAGCTTGCCATTAAACTAGGTAACGTGGCAGAAATACGGGGATATCCTTTGGTTCAAACCAGTGGAAAACCTGAAAGAAGTCCATATGGCTGCCTAATTTCAGTCTGTATCAGCAAGATTATCTTTGCCTTTAGCAGTTGTCTTCCCAAATTCATCCTAGCTATAGTTCTGCAGACGTAGTATTGAATCTTGCTGAGTTCATGGGCCACTTGCTGTTAATATAATCGTGGAGTTGACTGAAAAGGTGCATCCCAAAACGTTACCATGTGTAGGTTTTTATTCCTGAGCAATGGATTACCACTTCTCTTCCAGAGAACTGAGCAAATTCTTGATACAATTTTTTTTTTTTTGAGTATGGGAATTTAAAGATTTTTGTGAAGGCTTTGCAGTCCAGCCAGGAGAAATCTGTTCTGATTCAGAATGTGATGGACTTCACGTTAAATAAAATGGTCAGAGAACAGGGGACTGAGGAGTGAAAAAGGAGTTAGGAAAATACTTTTATTTATCATTGCTTCCTTTGTGCAGTCTGTCTTTGAAATTAATCCAATACCTAAACTCTTAAATTCATTTTTTTGCAGGAAAGATACCCAAATAACAGCATGTTCAATGAGGTATATGGGAAAAACATGAATACCAGCACAAAAACAGAAGTCACCCCTTCAGTTGCCCATCAGGAGACTTCGCTCTATTCTCTCTTTGAAGGGACTCCATGGTCTCCATCCCTTCCAGCCAGCTCAGGTAATCCTGGTGTGATTTTTTTCTTGTGTCTAGTGATTTAAGAGGGTTTGAGTTAATTCTGAACCTACTGCAAGCTAAATGTAACCGGATAGTAAAAAAAAAATCTGCTTGAAAAGATGTCTGAATGTTTCTATTTATTTTTCTGTATATACCCTCAGAAATATGAGGGGATTTTGTAATTAATAAAGAGTAAGAACCTGGATTTTGATTGAGGTATTTGAACAGGATAAAATTTGTGGGTGGTGTTAAATCCTAAAATCTCTTTGACTTAGATTCCTGACAAGCATTTGGGAGTAGGCCTTCAACTCAAACATCTGTATACTTTCAGTGTTGGTTCTTTGGAAAAAGCAGGAAGAACTGGATTTCACAATTGAGACATTTGAAAGAGAAGCTGTATGACTGAAAAGTGTGAATAAAAATATGACAGTGTTTTGGGGTTTTTGTTTGGTTGTTTGGGTGGTTTTTTACTGTTAAGCAGCCTAACAAAGCAAACCAGCTTTTTCCTTAATAGTTATCTTAAAGGCATAAAACATAACTATTCTGTCATGATTTTATTCTCACTAAAAATCCAGAAGAGTGTGAGGGGAGAAATTAGTCAAATCTAAGAAATGAGTGGATTTTAGATAACGTCTGCACTGGATGAGATTTTTGGTTGCCCTGAGACTTTTGCAACCAAGCAGGAATAACTGTTGTGGGTAAAATGGAAGGGGTCCCAAAGTGTTTTTATTCTAGCAGCATTTATGGCTCGCGTGGTTTCAGCTTTCTCTCCCTTCACCTCTTCATTCAAGACCACATAGTCTCCTGCCACCCTGCTATGCTGTGTTGTCTTCAGGCATCTTTCTTGCCTGGCTGCAGATAGGCTTTTCTCCATGTGCTCTCCTCTTCTGCTCAATGTTGGGTTCTGGTCTGAATTGCTGTAAGACTCACAGCAGTGTAAAACATTCACAGGCTTGGGAGTTGGAGTTACAAACTTGCAAACTCCTCAAGGTCTAATGTAATTTTTTTTTTTATTGGTTTGCTAAGCTTGGAGACAGATACAGGGTTTTTTTAGATTGAGAAAAGTTCTTCAAGAAACATGGGCAAAACTCACTTTGGCTAGCCAGCCCTCTTGACGTTTTTCTGGTTTTTGTTTTTTCTGGTAAGCACATTAAACACAGTCATTCTGTTCTTGTATACACACAAAAATTTTCACTCAAAGCTTAGGAATTTGCATTACGCTCGTGTAATGGAGGGAATAAAAACTGATCTTCAGCATTGCAGAAAACTGATGATGGCAGAATTTGCAACAACACTAAAATTCAAAATTGGGAGGTTCCTGCTGTTTCTCTTGACCTTTTTCCTCTTGCCTTGTAATCACCAGATCACTCAACACCAGCCAGCCAGTCTCCTCACTCCTCCAACCCCAGCAGCTTGCCAAGCTCCCCTCCAACCCATAACCACAATTCTGTTCCCTTCTCCAACTTCGGACCCATTGGGACTCCGGACAACAGAGACAGGAGAGTCGCAGACCGCTGGAAAACCGATAAGCCAGGCGAGTGCTGGGTTCCAGGCTTGCGTGAAGCCAGCTGATGGCTTTTGTTTTGCAGTGGTTTTGCTACGTTCCTTTGAACTTGTCTGTCTTCTTTTTTAGCAATGGGAGGGTTTGGTCTGGACTATCTCCCAGCAACATCGTCGTCTTCAGAGAGCAGCTGGCACCAGTCCAGTGCTCCCAGTGGCACCTGGGCAGCCCAAGGGCCTCCTGCTATGGAGGACTCCTCAGCTGTGCTTATGGAAAGCCTGAAGGTATGTTTGACTGAAACTGTGTTCAGGAATGGGTGCTTGTCTTTGGGGCCAGAAGATCCAGGGATGAGCGCTAGCCTGTTGCAAGAGTCAGAGTTCAGTGTCAGAAACTGAAGGTTTTTCCTGCAGATTCACTTAGGCAGGCGATGTAGGAGATGTGACCAGTGCTGGAAGATGTCAGAGTTTTCCAGTTCTTGCTGTTCTAGAATATTTTGCGGAACAAGACCAGGCTGGCAGAACTGGAAGAAATTATAACATTTGCTTTGATTAGTCTAAAATTAGTAATTGTTAATGTGGGATGAATTTTTATGGTAATGATGATTCTGGAGGAGGATAAGCTTCTTCCAGGGAGCTTCTCTTTAGAAAGACCTTCTTTGAAGTCTGAATAACTTTCATGGTAAGCCAGGTATAAGTGATAAGGGAAGAGGGAGAATACAGAAAACTGTCTCTGCCTTCTCATCTGTAAGAGGGGGGCTGCCTAACACAAGGAGGTGCTAGTGTTGGCTCTTTGTTTTTAGTCCATCTGGTCCAGTTCCATGATGCACCCTGGACCCTCAGCCCTGGAGCAGCTCTTGATGCAGCAGAAACAGAAGCAGCAGCGTGGACAAGGCACCATGAACCCGCCGCATTGAGACAGAGGTGGCAACCCTTGCAAACGAAGGCTCCATAAACCATGGCATGTTGGGTTTGCAGGACTGGCCCACACAGTCCTGTGCAGGTGGCAGCCCTCTCTTCTGTTCCTTGCTGTCAGGAGGGCGTAAGTGCTCCACCAACCCACTGAGTGTGCACAAAACGACTGCAGTGCAAGAAAACAACATCAGGAACTCTCCCATCCCTGGGCCCTCTGGAGGGAGAGAGGAACTGCTGTTTGTCTCACTCAGTAACCCGATATCACCGCCTCTCACCTTCTCCATCGTGCATGTCCCCAGCCACATGGGAAGTAAAAGCTGAGAATGAAGGGCAGATGGAAGAAGCCAATGAGAACTTCTCAATCCTTTTCCTCTCTTTGGGGAGATAAAATAGGAATCCATTAATGATTGCTTTGCTGACTGAGAATGTAGTTGAAATTACTCCTAAACATCTTTATTACTATCTCAGTAGTAAGATCACACTGAATTCTTCCGTACACAGACGTGCTTCGTAGTCAGTGTGTAGCAATGAAAGCCCCAGTTGCTGCTCCGGTCAGAGGTGGATGGTGGCGAGGTGGGGCTCTATCTCCTGGTCTAGTGAAGGAGTTTCATGAAGGAGAGTCTGGCACTTGACACCACTTCACCTTTCACCCAAAGGCTTTGTCCAGCCCCTGGGTGGATTAGAGACTCCAGCATGAAATGCCCTCCTTTCGGTAGGTGTTTGAGCTATAATCGGTGACATGGGGCATTGCAGCACTCTGCTGGACAAGCAAGTTAACTGCTATGGGGTTTTAAATTAATGTTTGATTCCTGTACATTTTACTGTAGCATAGTGGCTAGCCCCACAAAGGGCAGGCTAGTCTGTGCATTCACAGCCTGACTCATTTTAATAGGTAGGTAGAAAGCTTTCAATGGTTTTTGGTTGGGTTTTTTTTTTTCTTTCTCTCCATACTCCCATCTTCGCTGGACGCTAGTAGTTTCATTACCAACGTGCGACATCTCACAGAAAATAATCAGGGGTCCAGCAGGGCTGGGTAAAACCTACAGTCAGCCTGGACAGTGCGGAGTGTACGCACCCCCCCGCAGACACGCATCAGCTCTGCAGAAACCCGTCCCCCCCCCCGCGCC
>JAOXNO010000004.1:735173-764264 GCA_028565335.1 Limnodromus scolopaceus
AGAGATTGATGACAGAGAGCAGAATGCAAGACGGACTCTGGAACAGCCCACAACCACCCATCCTCCTAATTCACCTCGCCCATTAGTGCTCTGTCTGTGCTCGCTTCAGGCTAGGAGGCCCTCTGCTGTCAGAGGGCAACAGGAGGTAGTTTTCAAGGGTTACTAAGTCCAAGCAGCACCTCCTTCCCCCTCACACCTTCACAGGGCCGCTTCCCCCTGCTCTGACCAGATATGTCTTTATCCAGTTCTGAAGTGCTTGCGTTCATCACGTTGTCTGGATGGCTCTGGTGCATCTCAGGGCAGAGCAAAAAAAACTTGTAAAAATAGATCTCCCTGGGCTAGAAAGTCACTGCCTTTGCAAGAACCTCTCTTCAAAACCTCTTGCTTGGAAATGCAAGCTGTCCTAGGCATTGTCCTAAGCAGATGATACTAGTTTCTTATGCCACATCTCTCCTTTTCAGAGAGGCAGATACAATCCTCTTCCGAACTATGCTTAGACAAGAGATAAACTGTGCTATATGTATTTAGGTTCTTTAGTATTTTACTGCAAAGCTAGATTATTCAAATCCAGCTTCTGTATCACAAGGAGAGAGAGGATGAATGTTCTCACATTTTGTACAAAGTTTTCATCAAAAGCAATGGCATGCCCAAATTGAGGCTGTGAATTATACAAGGGAATGAATGCTGCCTTTCAAGTGAGAAGAATCTCATGATGTTGTCTGACCTAGTCTTGCTGATGCGTGCCTTTTTACAGACACTTGCTATCTGTGTTTTGCTATTGGTTAGTGCCTGCTAATGAAATACAGCTTCTGAACGGTTTGATCAGTTTATGATGTGCTTGCTTGTAATTAAAATTAGGTAAACTTTCTGACAGATGTTCTACAAGCCTGCTTTCAAGGCCTGCTTCCAGACAATGATTATCTGTCTGTCTTGAGGCAAAAAGGTTAAGGCACTGTCGGTGTCGTGAAATTTATTATGTGCCACAGATTTGCCCAGATCTCCTGCAAGCACCAAGTGTAAGTTTCTATCAGCATAAAAGCTCAGTTTTCTACCTCTACCATGGAGAATCTGTGTTCCCCATTTCAGGGGACCAGTTGACATTTTGAAATAACTCTAAGTGATACAAAAAGAAGGTTTTGCCTTTTCTTTCTCTTCTTAGAGGCATCAGAAGGGACAGCTTTATGAGATAGTTTCCCTCATGCCAGCGTGGGTTTAGAAGTTGGAGAGTCCAGGAAATTATTGTATTTGTCACTGACTGAAATGTTCATTTGTTTTTAATGATATGCTGTTGGGCGGAAAGAAATGGATAAATCCAAGATAACCACAGACTGGGAGTTCCAGTTCTGTATTATCTCTGTAGTCGAAATAAGTTTGGAAAAAATTTCTTGCGTGGCCATATGAGCCCTGGACCAAATGCTAAGACATCATCCTCGTTGCAATGTGGTTTTTTTTTTTTTTTCTCTTCTAGTGCTTGCTCCTCAGAACCTGCAGCTGCTGAACTCCACAGAGAACTCTCTGGCTGTCAGCTGGGATCAAATAATTGATGTGGATAATTACCTCCTTAGCTACTATCCCGTAGGGTCTGAGACATTGGTGAAACAAGTCCATGTGCCTGAAGGGCAGCTCAGCTATGAGATTGTGGGTCTCCACCCTGGCACTGCCTATAACGTCACGCTTCGTCATGTGAAGAAGGGTTTTACCAGTGAGCCCAAGTACCTAGAAGCAAGTACAGGTAGGAGCAGGCAGTCTTTTTCTTCACAGTCAGAAGTTGTAGATCCTTAAAGTTAAATTCAAATAAGTGGAGCAAACTGTTTGGCTTTGCAGGTTTGTAACATCCTGTCTGAGCTCGGGAGAGCACTTTCTCCTCCCAGTCAGTATTGCCATTTTATTCTTCTGGAGAATCTATTTACAGATACATATCGTTGGGGCTAAAAATATCGCAAATTTCCTATCTCTCCCTTCATATTGTCCAAATCCTGCTTGCATTGACACTCCTGAATTCCAGGAAATCCATAACGTTGCCTACTGCAAGAAGCAGGAATGGAAGCATGTAAGATAAGGCCAGCGTGTTGTTAATAATGCACTGTTTAACTGGATGCAGAAGGGACATTAAAGTAGGCAGGATGTCATTCCTGGGTGCTAATTTTCAAAACATGCTTGCAACAGCAAGTTTTCTTCATAGTCTCTTCCCAGGACTGAATGAGCTTGGTGCTACTGAGGTTAGGAGGCTGGATATGGCAAGGCTGCATATTTGACACATTCTCTCTCTCTCTCTCCAGATCTGAAATGCTATTTTATTAGCAGCTGGTAGTATGCTGTTTGCTTGCACTTGGCAAAAGCGGTGGAAAGTTTGGTTATTTGACATTTTTCTTACTTCTAGCACAACAGGTGGGAGCTAAGAGCCAAAAACCTTTTGAGTTGGAGTGTTACCGTGCATAAAACTAAGCCTGTTGAAATAATGATTGTGCTGTACTTGTTTAACTCTTCAGTTTGGCTCAGGAAAGCAACTCGGGTCTCACAGGAGGCAGCTGGGGAGGCAGGGAAGCTGCTTAGCAACTTCCTATCTTATATTCATCTTTTGGTGCTCATCCTGCTTCTTTATGGCCCCCTGCTGTCCTTCACAGTCCTGCCTGCACTCAGTGCCATCTGGGTAACGGAGGAAATGGAGCACTCCCTGGAAGTGGAGTGGGAGAACCCATCAACAGATGTGGATTATTACAAGCTGAAGTTCAGGTCCCTGGTGGAGATGGATGAGAAGCAGGTCGTGGTGCCCAAAAGCAATGACCCTAAAAGCAGACACATCATGACTGGTGAGTACTTGTGGGTATTCCAAACAGGGCAGGAACAACTGGCAGGAGTGATTGATTGCCAGACCATAGTCTGGAGACAATTCTTCTCTTGTGTGTGTGGCCAGTTCTCTTTCAGCTTGTGCCTGCTGTAAGACAAGGTGAGATCTATTGGGGTTCTCCTATCCCATAATAATGGGTGTCTCCACAAGGAGAAAGCTTCTATGCTCTGTGGATAGCAAGTTTCAAGGCATATTCATTCAGCTTTAATTCTGTCCTTGTTAGGAATAAAGTATATTCTATTTCAGAGCTGGTAACACTCATGTTAAGGAAATCCTTGCTTTCTGTGTATGTCAATGTATGCCCTAATGGTAAGCCTGGCCCAGAATTGCTACTGAGGCATTCTCAAGACAAAAGGAAGTTAGACAGAAATCTAAACTCTTTCTCTCCACTACAAACCAAGAACTGGGTAGACTAAATAAAATAGATTTCTTTAAGAAAAATTACTGTCTTTCCTAATTGTTTATAATGCTCCCTTTTACTCTTTGTAGGCCTGAAACCTGGCACAGAGTATGAGGTCACCATCATACCTGTGAAAGATAATACGGAGGGGAAACCATCCTCAGTGAGTGGTAGAACTGGTATGTGGAAAGTGGTTTTTTTTTGGTTTGGTTTGTTGGGTTTTTTTATGATAGTGACGTTTCTAGAGCATTTGGAGACAGATCTGTCAAGATCACAGCACAAAAAGTGCACAGTTGGCTGCTTCTTCACACATGACCTGCAACCAGGTCTGTTTATATCTTGTTTAAGCTTGTCTACATCATATATTAAACACTAAACCTAGCCCTAGCTGAGTCTTTTACCTTGGTTTTAAACCTACAGTAACTTCACCCTTAGCTTGACTAACAGCTCCTGCCAGACACAGGGTAAGTGTAGTATGCTGCCCTCTGTATGGAATAACAATCCTCCAACGAGCTCAGAGCTAGGCCCAGCAGTAACTCAAAGTTTTCTGGTTCATGACTTCCCTAACTAGGTCATTGACAGGATGACCTCACTTAAACCTAGCACACATGATTTGCTCTCTGGGTATGGCCCTTCCCTGCAGTTCCTCTGGGCAGCTGCTGCTCGCTGCCTGACAGCTATTAGCTGCTGCTGCTTTGTCTGGTCTCTAAGCCCAGGAGCAATAAAGAAGAGGACAAGTTCTTCTTCCTTTCTATATTGCCTGGTTCCAGCATTATTTTTCTGTTCACCAGACTGAGCACAACAGTTGGACTGAGGAGCAGATCAGCACAGTGTTGCCAGGCCTGCATTTCCACTGGGGGCTATAGTCCCAGTGTGGTCTGATACACCTGCCCCCATGGAGATGAAGCTGTGCTTGTCCAGCGGGCTGCACAGTGGCACGGCCCTGGCATTCCTGTGGTAGCTTGAGTCTTCACCTCTTACATGGGAAGGGATGGAAGAGGCTTCATCTACTTGCTGGCCCTTAGAGGTTGAAGCTTTGGACTGCTTTGTCTTGTAAACAGAGTCCCAGTCATAGTCATCTCCAGCATGGGGAGGGCACAAAAACATCTTCAAGCTGTCTTCTGCTCTGATTGTGTGCCCAGTACAGCTCAGAAGTTACTTTACTACTACTACCACTACTGTTACTTTAGTGCTATTTTTCCTGTAACTGGCAGCTTAGGCATTCCAGACCTGAATATTAAATCAGATCTGGAAACCCTGTTGGTTCACTGATGCTTCAAGCTCTTCAAAAACATGGCAGAATATTTTTGAGCTATTATATTGAAATAAAAGACCTTGAAGAATTAAGATTCTGCAAACTCTGAAATCCAGCTCCCTTACAAAAGGATAGGCATGCTGTGTCCAAAGACTGAAAAATTCCAAATCAGGCCTGATACTCCTGGGCTTGTCTTGTAAATTATTCTATTAAAGGAAAATTGATTTAAAACGTCAAAACTTACAACCTGTACACTGCCATTGTAAGGCTGCTTTTCTTCCTTGCATAGACTCCAATTATTTGGAACGCCCTTAGCTTGTGTTTTCAAGCTGTTCCTCACAGACTCGGGGGATGCAAAACTTCTTAGAAAGGAAAAACAAATCCCCAATGAGTCATCCTACTCATATTTGTATGTAACCTCTGGAACTGAGGAGCTTTGACTAAGGCAAATAGCAGCTATTGCTACCATTAAACTCTGATTCACCACCTATAATAGCAGAAGCCTTGGGGGAGTCTGAGAGACAGGTCTGCAGGACAGGCAGAAAAGGAGGAGCAACAAATGGCTGACTGGAGGCAGAGAAAGGATGGAGCCCATATTGGGTGCTGGGAGGGGGGCAAGCAAGAAGGTAACGCTCAAGTTGGTAGCCATGGAAGGTGAGGCAGGTCTCCTGCAAGCTCTTACTGCAAAAAATAGTGGAAAGTTTCAAATAAATGGTAGAACAGTCCTGCTTTCTCCCCAGTCTGACTATACTTGTTTCTCCTGGATGCCTGCCTTTCTTGAGGGGCTGTAGGGGGAACCTGGATGACTGTGTTTTAGCTGGCCAAAGCAGCAAGGCAAAGTGAAAGAAATGTGTGTGTGTGGTGACAGGTATTGCAGTGGTTTAATTCAGCTGGAATTTCCTAATCCTGTACTTTGAAATGTTCTCTCAGGAGTTGATAGCCCAACCAATGTGGCAACTGACCAAGTGACAGAGGACACAGCCACTGTCTCATGGAATAAAGTCGAGGCTCCCATAGACAGGTACATGGTGAGATACACCTCAGCTGATGGGGACACCAAGGAAATAGAGGTGGGGAGTGAAAATGACATTGTCACCTTACTGGATCTGAAGCCAGGCATGGATTATGTCATCCACATATGGGCAGAGAAGGGACCCCAGCGGAGCAAGAAGGCAAGCACCAGAGCTGTGACAAGTAAGTTTTAGCAATGGCAGCAGAGGGAGCTGAGTTTGAATTTCAAACTCCATAAATTTAATTTTATTTATTTTTGTAAAGCTTCCCCTGCTTTGCACAGGTTTTTAGTGAGGCAAAAAATTCCTGTCATTCTTACTAGTGTGTCTGAACAGGTCTCCAGCTCAGCTTGAAGGCTCTTTGTTTTGAGTCCTGTTGTGGACAGGCCCTATAGCAAGGCACCAGTTTCTGTTGGTGCAGAGACCAGTGAAACGGCACCATAACTGGCATTGTGTAATTCATGCCTTGTCTTTATAATGCCATAAACCACCTCCAAGTTTTTCTTTGGTTGACTGTTGTGGCCTTTCCCAACAGGACAGGGAGCTCATACACATTTTGCACAGAGTGTTTGTTAAAAAGGAAAAACAAATTTATTGGGATCATGCGATCATTAGGATCATAAAGTAAGGATCATGTGGAGAATCAAGCCTCCGGACAGAACATTTGGTCGCTGTCCCTTGGTGGCCAGGAATCTCCACTGGAAGTGTGCTTGCAGCAGGGTCCACAGCCAGATTGGGAAATGCCTCAAACTACTGTTTTGCTCAGTTCTTAGAATCCAGCCAGCCATGGTCCAATGTGGCTGTGTGTATAGGAGCAGTTTCTGCTGATGATTTACAAATGTCTTATCTATGTGTAATCTGTACTTCTGCAGCAGAAATTACCTAGGGGAGTGTTTGGGATGCTCCACTCAGGATGTTAACCAACACATTTAAGCATATAAATCAGACTAGACACAACAGGAGCTGCCTCGGGGAATTTGTAGAACTGTCTTAAGTTCCCACCCAGAGGGGATTGGTAAGGATCAGTGAAATGCTTAATCATGAAGATCAGTCAAACACTTTTAAGTTGTTCCATTGTCTCAAGCCAGCCCATGTTCTTGCTGATACAGGTGACTGGCTGGGGAGCTCCTGGACCACCCAGGGAGTTCAGGAGTTAAATGGACTGCAAATACATACAGGCACAGCCCATACCCAGCTGCAATGCAATTATAGCTAAAGAACAAACTTGATTTTCATATCACTCAAGAAAATCATTCACTTGATTTTTCTTGCCACAGGTGAGAATGTTATACTGCTAACTAGCTGAGCTGTGATTATTCAAATGCACGTTCCCAGTCTGCGCTGCTCTAGGGTGACAAAAAGGAGCCTCAGCATATTTCATTAACATTAGAATTAATGTATTTTCATCTCACAAAAGAGGTGAGATTAGCACACACAGGTGGAAAATCACAACTTTTACCATAGCAAATGTGCGGTAAATCAGATTGCAGCTAAGCTGGTGTGTGGTAAATTACAGTATAGCCATCAGATGGCTCTGCATTTGTGCCCTGGAGTTTAGAGCCTTCAGCAGAATAAGCTAGAATAAGAAATGCTGTTCCAATAATTCGGGAGGTATCTGCAAGTCCTTCATTACTCAGGCTGCTGAGTTGTCTTTAGCAGTTCAGTGGAAAAAAACAACCAACAAACCCAACACAAAACCCTATGCTCTCTGTATAGGTCATGGGCTGTTGGGCTGTCCTTGAAGGGACACATTCCTGCAGGCTGCTTTGTGATAGTCACTTAAGGCTTGTGAAGTCTACCGTCATGTTTTTGTCTCTGAAAAGGGCAAGGGAAGGATTGCGGTAATGGGAGGAGATTGAAAGTGGCTTTTTTTCTGTTGGAGAATGTGAAAGTAGTTCTCGCTGTCATTGCCTGGTTCTTCACCCTCAAACCTTCTCTTAAGAAATTGCTGGTGTAGTGTCCACATAGTGGCCAGATGGCTGACAGAAGACACAGTCACAGGCTCCTGGGGCAGGGTCTGGCCTCCGGTACTTGGTGACATACAACATGACTGATGGGGACACAAAGAACATGGAGGTGGGGGAAGCACAGGAGCCTCACTGCTCTGTCAGGACTGAAGCCAAGCAAAAAGTATGCCACCTGCCTCTGAACAGAGAGGGGAGCCCAGCAGACGTCACAGCTGTGACAAGTAGGAAGTTTTGCTTTAGTATGAAACAATCTTGTCCCAAGAGAGCTGCATTTCAGACAGAGATCCTGAGCAGGCTATTTGATTTTTTTGGGTTAATTCTCAGAGCAACCGAGACAAGAGGTTGTGATCTTCAGAAAGCAAGAGACAGTAACACCATATTCTGCACAGGCTTTCCTTTCTGCCTGCACAGCGTCGGCTGTGCTTTTGTTGCCAACAAAGAGCCCTGCTGTTGCAGCTGGGAGGAGGAGACCTAGACCCCATCTGAAGTTCTTCAGAATTGAGCACCTCCCAGCTTTGTAGTTCAGACTCGTCCTTGATAAGAAATAAAAGATGAGAAGTGGAAGAAATTGGCTGGGCTCTTGAGGGGAAGGAGTAAGTGCAGCTTCACTGGGACAACTCATGTTCTTCGCTTCTAACTGTTCCTGCAGAAATCAACAGCCCAACTCACCCAGCACATGGGCAGAGGGCTCATCCACCTTGGCACTGACATATAAGTGTGTATACCAATGCATCAAGAATAGTAGGATTTGCAGGCAGTTATCCCCCTTGTTTTATCCACCTTGCACTGTATCCAACAGTATAAAATGATTTGGGGCCACAAATGATGAAATCCAATGGGACTCGCTTAAGCGTCAGTTATTTATACTGCATGATCAAAATATGGTTTGTAGCTAATGATGAAACTTCTGTTAGACTTACTGGTTTGAGCTGGAGAATTAAAGCAAGCAAGCTTTTGGACACACAAGCCTTTTTTAGGTCTCTGTGCATAGAATCATTTCCCAAAGCTCATCTGTTTTTCCAAATATATTTGACAGTCTAATGAAATATACTACCTCAGCCTTGTAAAACCAGTGTTGTCTGTGTCTTTGTGACCATTGTGATTACCATAGCACTGTACTAAAACTTCTGATCATTATGACTTTTACTTACAGAAATTGACAGCCCAACTCAGCTGTTGACTGACCAAGTGACAGAGGATACAATTACTGTTTCCTGGAACAAAGTCCAGGCTTCAGTAGACAGATACAGAGTGAGCTACACCTCGGCTAACGGGGACACAGGGGAGAGAGAAGTGGACAAAGACAAGAATGTCACTACCTTGGCAGGACTGAAGCCAGGCATGGAGTACACCATTTACATCTGGGCAGAAAAGGGAGAACAACAGAGCAAGAGGGCAAGCACTGAGGCTGTGACAGGTAAGAGGGCGATAGGTTAAGAGTATAAGTTACAGTCTAGCTTTGCTTTAACACCAATAAGTCCATCCCAAGGCAGTTTCATAGCAGAGGGAGATTCAGGCTTAAGAAATCAATTCTTCAAGTTAGTGCACCTTGCTGTGAAACTTATTCAGCTCATCACAGAGAGACTCTAATTACCTGTATGTACTACAAATGGGCTGTGTTGTGATTATTAATAGGGATTAGGGAAAATGAAGCCTTTGAAGCAGTGTCTCATGTACTTGTATAGTCTTGTTTTATTCTGGTTGGTTAGTTTGTTTATCCTTCATTGTGGAATAGGGAACGGCTCACTTCCTTTTTGCAGATGAAGAAATTGAAATTCAGAGAGATTAACAGCATGCAGGATGGCTTTTCTTGCAATGGGATGATTAATCCTTGTTCCTCAGTTGTTCTTACCAGGACGTACTTTCCCGTGTGTGGCCAGTCCTGTGATGGTTTGTGACAACACTGTAAAGCTGAATGTCTGAATCGATTGCAAGCTGTTGCAAGTGTTAACAAGACCCATGCTCTAGGTCAGGGAGTTGCTGAAGGAAGATGAATAAATGTGTACCCAGGTCATTGTGGTCTCTTAACAAAAAAAATCTTTGATTGTTCTCTCACTTTCTGGACAGATGACATCTATGCGAGCTTTAGAGGCTTGTGGCCATGAGAAAAGGAGAAAGTAACAATACCTTGCTTTGCAAGTGTTCTATTCTGTCGAGGTCAGGACTGGCTGTGCTGTTCCTTCAGAATGCTTCTATATGAATTAAAGGATTAAAGACCCCAGTCAAATCACTTCAGACCTTGATACCTACCAGCTTTGTGCGTCCAATCAGTGTGTAATCGGAAATAGGACTTGAAAATGGAAGAAACTAGCAAAGCCCTTGAGGGGAAGGAGTGTCACAGTCTTCACTTTTAACTGTCTCTGCAGAAATTGACAGCCCAGCTCACCTGGTGACTGACCAAGTGACAGAGAACACAGCTACCATCTCCTGGGACAGGGTCCAGGCCCTCATAGATAGATATATAGTGAACTACACTTCTGTTGATGGTGACACCGAGGAGATGGAAGTGGGAAGGAATGAGACTACCACGACTCTGACAGGACTGAAACCTGGCATTGAATATGTCATCTTTCTCTGGGCGGAGAAGGGAGCCCGTCAGAGCAAGAAGATCAGCACTGAGGCAGTGACAGGTATTCCAGAGAATCTTTGTGGTTCTCTGTTGCACTATGTTGTGGAGGTGATCTCAATTTCTGTCCTGGTTTTTTTTCTGGCCTGTTGCAGAGCATATACTAGACACTGGTTTGTCTTGTGGTCACCTGTGATGAGGGGACATCCATGCTCCAGGCACCTTCAAGCTTCAGATAGAGTGGGTGCCAAGTCTAGAGAACTTTTAGGAACTATTATCTGCTCTGTTAGTTCAAAAACTATCAGCCCAATGTGAGCTTCACAGCACTTTGCTAAACCACTCTGGTCCTCATCTGTCGGCTTTGCCTGCTCTTTTTGGTCTTCAGGTATGCTAAGCTTTGCTGGTGTGGCTGAGCTCTGCCCCACAGTAGACACTACTGCTGTTGAATCCTGCCTAAGCTTTGGACGGTTCAACTAATGTCACTGATAAGAACGGTATTTATCAATGAATCAAGACTTAAAAGGAAACATCCCCATCTTAATAATCTTCTCCCAAAACATGAAAGGGTAGCAAATGGTTTGAACCTGGATGAAGTCTCTTAACTATCAGTAATTGCCCTTGTATAATCAAGGCTTTTGCTTACTGAAGCTGCCTACTTAGTTAGACTGAAGACTGGCTGTTTGGCAGAGGACACTGCTAGCATTTCCTGGGAATGAGGGAGAGATGGGGAAGGGTACAGGTCTCGCTGACCTGATTAGTTTGAAGGCAGATGTGCTGTACATCATCTGTGTGTGGGCAGGGAAAGGAAGCAAGCAGAGCAAGAGGTCAAGCACAAACGCTCCCATGGGTGACCTGTGAAAATCTTGGGTTGTGATTTTGCAGCTATGGAAGGATGGAATTAGCTATGATTATGTTCACCTTTGGCCACCTCTTTTGCTAAAGCCTTCTTCCCTCAGTTGTACTGAAGTGTTATGCCTTGCTGGCACCTCACAGGTCAGGAGCAGAGCGTTGGTGCTGCCTCAGTCTCTCACATCTTCTCTGCCTCAGTGTACCCAGTGTCGACGAGGACTCCAGGGCTGCACATGCTCCCAAATAACTGGATAATGGATCTCTCTTCAGGCTGTGTCAGACCTAAATTCTTATGAACATTAAATTTCAGTTGGACCTTCTTCTGCACAGTCATTCTTCCCTGTATCTCTGCTTGATAATTTACTCCTGAGGCCTCTGTATGAAGATGGCTGTGCCTCAGTGCCTTACTTTGTCTCACTCCGGTTCTGCGTTGTTAATAGCAAGCGTGGTGATTAGCCACTGAGACCCAGAAGAAGCTACAGATGAGTTAGTCCATGTCAGTCTTAGCTTCCTGAGGGTAGGATCACAGAGCTTAAGAAAGCAAAATTTTTTAGGGGAACACATGTGTCTTTTAGTTACCCACACTTTCTACTTTGCACTTTATTTCTTAGAAGTGGATAGCCCAAAGAATCTGGTAACTGACCAAGTGACAGAGGACACAGCCACCATCTCCTGGGATAGTGTCCAAGCTCCCATAGACAGGTATATGGTGAGCTACACTTCTGCTGATGGGGTCACCAAGGAAGTAGAAGTGCAGAAGGACAGGAGCATTACCATCCTGACAGGACTGAAACCAGGCATGAAGTACGCCATCCATGTCTGGGCAGAGCTGGGAAGCAAGGAGAGCAAGAGAGTGAGCATTGACCTGCTGACAGGTAATTGTGGGCAGGAGGGAAGTGAAACTGGGTAGAATGACTCTAATCCTTTGTTATTTTACATTTAATCATCTTTCTTTGCATTAGAGGGTAATGAATATCTACAGTGGTAAACCCGTTCTGGAGATTCAAGTGTGTGAGTATAGGCTACCATAACAGAGACTACTGTTAAAGAAGACGCAGAGGTTGTAATATAGGAGTAATCGCAATGGATGGTACCCAGCTTATTTCACTAGTCTGTAATCAAAAGCATGCGGTGCTTCATGTACTGCTATCAAGTTTACCAATAACAGAGGTTTAATGGCCATAGTTAAACCATTTTAGAATTGGGGACAGTTAAAAATAATGGCCTTCCCTTTGACTTGTGATCTTAGACTGGTCCTAGGTGGCTGCCAAGCAGGCTTAAATCTGTCCTGTTCAGTCAGCCATAAGGATTATGGTGTACTGGGAACATTTCAGGGTCACTCCGTATCCATTGGCCTTGCTAATGTCCTTTTCTTAGTTTACGAATCAAGCTGGTGTGAGATAGAAACATTGAAGCTTGGATTTAGGGCAAGATGCCAAGCAGTTCCCCAGTGCTTAGAGGTCGAGGGCAGCTGACGGAGACAAATGGAGCTCTCTTGAAGCCAAAAGACTGAACCTGTCTGGAACTGAAAATGCAAGGAGACTTTTAGCCAATTGAAATGTTGGTTGTTTTTTTTTTTTGAACTGGAATGAAAATGGAGACACCTGGAGATTTTACATGAAGGGAAAATGCTGTGAGAGGGAATGCATTTAGCATTAGTAGGGATATTCCTGAAACATCCGCACAAAAAAAACCCCATGGAGTGGTTGTGTTGTGGGGTTTTTTTTTGCATTATATTTCCAAGAGTACTGACACCTCTGCAAAAATAATGCAACTTCTGAGGGGGGGAAAAATCCATTTTCTTACTCAAGGTGATTATTCCCTAGCATTTAAAATGGCTGTGGCAGGGAGTTTTCTGTGGTGGTCTCCTGCACCCAAGGAAATCGCTGACTGGTCTTCAAAAGCGGTGCCGTGAAACTGTAGGACTCTAAGGCTGCTCTTCCCATCCCTTGCTTCTCGTTATGGATTCGATACCTTTTGGCTCCCTCTTCTGTCCAGCGGGAGCTATACATGTAATGAGCTATGCTTGAGAAGATTGCTGTGATGTTTTTCTTAAAGCAATTAAGTGGTCTCCCAAACGAAATGTGAGTTCATTAGATAATGAACTAACGCTTAACTTGGAGCCTAGTGATAGGTGGGCTACAGTTTTATAATGAATAGCCAGTGTTTTAAACAACATGCTCTGTGAACACTGGTGTTGCTATCCCTGTTGTTCTTGTATTCGGTGTTTTGATTCTTCTTCTCTGCCTTTGTATCTATTTCAAGTGCTAACCCTATACACAGGAGAGCAGTGTTTCCTGGGAGAAACAACTCTGCTCCATTCTTCTTGTTATCTAAGACAGACATAATTTGGCCTTGTCTTCTTCTGTGGCCTTTTCACAACTGTAATATTTCACTGATGCATTATAATTACTGTTGTGATTATCCTCATAGCACTCTTCAAGGTCTAGGAAGTGTTGTTGCCTGGTTTATATGGAGAAGAACTGAATCAATGGACGAGTTAAATGGCATGGCCATAGTCCCCTAGGGAGGTGTAAGGAAAAGCGGGGAGTTGAGGTGAATTATTCAGTTATAGTTTGCTGTAAACTCAGGTGTGCTTCAGGGTTGGAGCGTTCTTCCCTGAAGGCCAGCACCACTCACCAAGAACGTTCTTTCTAAAACTTGGAAAGCCAGACAAACGTACTCCTTAAATTGTTTTCTTTAAGATATTCCCCAAACACCTGAATATAGCAAGCACAGGATGAGAATTGGGGAGAGGCTTCTTGATTTTTGTTACTTCCAACTAAGCTTTGGAAATTGCTTTTATCCTGAGGAAAGCGCTGCAGCCCTGCTGTGGGTATCTCATAAGACAGATGCTTTTTGACAACTGCTGTGAACTGGCATTGCTTAAAAATAATTCTGTTCTTCTCCTCACGCCAAACTTGGGCAGTCTTGACTGCACAGGAAAAGTCTGGCTCAGCCTTTGATGTCAGTGAAGGAGCTGGTGTCCCACATACAGCACAGTCTAAACCGTAAAGCTGTGGGTTTCTTTGTATTCCTGCATTTATTAAAGAAGGCTGAAACATGACAACAATAAAGCCTGCAAAGTCATTCTTCATCTGCAGTAGGGAAATGAGGCGTAGGGGCTCTCAGCAGGCCACACATGGGCCATGCTCCAGGGTTAGGGCATAGAGTCAAACCTGACCTGTCTGTGAATGCTCCTCAGAGATGAGCCTGATGGAGGCTTCTCAGGGAGACATGTCAGGACCTCCTCTACCCTGTACAGTTGAGTCAATTGCAGGGCTCACAAAACATTCCAAACCAGATCTGTAGCAGACCTTGCCATGTTTGCTCTAGGCTTCCATTGCTCCTTGCTAACTGTGAAGGTCACTAGGTTACTTCAGAAGTTCCCAATTAACAGGATCAGGCATTGAAAGCTCAGGCTAAGCCCTGCACTGCAGTTGCTGTCTTTTGTTTGTGCAATGGGACTTGAATTTTCCTTCCTTTTTCAATAGAGATTGATCCTCCTAAGAACCTCCGTATATCAGATGTGACTCATTCTACTGGTGTGGTTACCTGGACTCCTCCTGCAGCAGACATTGATGGCTACACTCTGACCTACCAGGGTCAAGATGGCATCAGCAAGGTACAGCTAATTCAGACCCCACTGAAATCACCCCTTTGATTATAGGCTCTGCCAGTTGGGTCTTGTTGGGTATATGGTTCACAGAAAAACAATTTTGAGGGGGAATTTATGCTATTTACTGCCCAGGGAGGGAGAGCTTAAGGAAGGAGATGTGCTACTGTTGTGAGTAGAAGCTATGGAGGAACTTTGTGAAAGTGGAACACCTCTTCCCAACAGACTACCATGTGCAAAGGACACGTTTGCTTCTTCACTTTTGTTTTTCTAACTTCATATTACCTGGAAGGGCAGCACTCACTAGGATAGAGTATCCTCAGTGTCCTAACAGTGTATCTTGACACCTTGCCCCAAATCTTCCTGCTGAGGAGATGGACTCCATGTTTCAAGGATACACAGTGAATGTGCCTGTCTGAACTCTACAAGAAAAGCCCTTAATTATGTACGGAGTATGAGGCACTGTGGTCAAGAAAAGCTAAACAATATTCAGAATTAGATTGATCTTTGTGCTTTATTTGGCAGGAGGTACAGCTGAGTCCTAGTGAACAACGGTTTGTGCTGGAAGGACTGGAACAAGGAGTGAGGTATGCTATCTTTGTGATGGCCTATAAGGGAGATCGTCAGAGCAGAAGGACAGACAGTACCTTCTCGACAGGTAGGATTTGGCCTTGGTTGTTGCACTTTTTCCTGTGCTCTGCAGCTGTTGTGCTTTATGGTAGATGTCAGAGGTAGAGTTGTGCTACAGATGCACTGGGAAACTATGTGATCATAAGCAAACCATCTAGTGAGTCAATGATGTGTCTCCAGGCTGGGAGTCCATTCTAAGCCACACCATCTGGAGGCTTGGAAACACAACAGGATGGTGTGAGTGGAGGTTGCCCACACTGGTCAGTGCTGCTGGCAAACCTTGCTAGCCAAGCATGGGACAAAGCCTCCTAGTGAGCTGGTGGTGGGCAGGAGAGATGATGATATGCTAGAGATCTTTCTGCATCATCCTAGTAATGGTAGGGCACAGCTGTTTAAGTACTGTCATGGGATTGCTTTGCTGCCCAGGTTGTTTTTAGAGGTCGGGAAATGTACACCAGAATGGCAGCAAATCAAACAAAAGCTCGCTGTGGGAGCCTCTTGTACTGTGCCAGTGCCCACAGGGATTGACAGTTGTGGACAAATTGTGAAATGCAGGGAAAGCAAAGTCCCTGTTTATCGGCACTCCCACTTTCACAAACAAGGGCTCCACTTCCTGCTCTCACTGCAGCCCGGGACTGCATCTCTTGCAGCCTCTGGGGACCCCATCCCTGTGCCAGCTCCCAGGCAGTGGGGAAGGCTGCCAGCAGCAACTTGCTGATGCAACTCACTGCGTGAGTGCACAGCAGGTTTCTTTACTTCTCTTCCAGTACCACAGTTGTTAAAAGATTGTTAAGGGTGTGAAATACTTCCTCCAGCTCTGTGGCCTGCTTTGCTGATGTGAAGATTTTTGCCGCCTCTGTTCTCACAGTTAGCTTCCTCTACCTGTATCCCGCGGACTGCAGCCAGACGCAGCAGAATGGAAACACCTCCAGTGGCATTTACACCATTTACCTGAACGGGGACAGCAGCAGGCCGATGCAGGTGTACTGTGACATGACCACTGATGGAGGCGGGTGGATAGTGAGTGATTCTCTGCTCCTTACTGTCTTTTTTTGTTTGTTTGTTTGTTTGGGGTTTTTTTATGAATATAATGAAGTGAACCTGGTACTGGTGTTAGCTGAGGCTCTCTTTGCTCTACTGCTCTACTGTGTTTCAGCTCCTGCCTTGAGGGGAGGGGCAGGTTTTAGGAAGGGTGGTGGATGCTGATGGTAGCCCCTCAGACTTGTCAGTAGGAATGCTGTGGGAAGCTCAAAGGCTTTTTCATTGTTTGGTCATGAATGCCACAGAGGATTATATTATTGCTGATGTATATGAGGGTGCCTTCAGCCCTTTCTTAAGATGTAGTATAGCTTAGCTTAACTGCCTTTCATTATGAGTTAACTAAGCTATATTCTCTCATCCTGACCACAGTACAAGGTTGCATGTATGGACAGTTAATGCAGGTCAGCTGATGCCTGTTAGTATTTTAAATGCTAGTGCTGTGAGCATGCACCTGGACCCTGACCACACAGTAGTTGTTGAGTGGCTCAAGGGAATCTGGAGGCAGAAGCACAAATGCTTTGAGGTGAGGAATGTGTATGAACATGAAAGAGCGAATCAGAGGTTCTCTGATAGCTGTCTCCCTAAATGACTGAATAAAAATATCTTTATTCCCTTTTTACCTTTAATTTTCAGTGATAAGTGACTTTATTCACTGAAATAAATTGCTGCATGTTACTGCCTAAGTCCCTCTGATTTTAGTGAGGTTTAGAAATCCACATGTCCTTGTGGATCTTGTCCCTAAGCTTGTTATGTTTAAGTGTTTATATCATGCTTAGATTTGTGCTGTCCATAGGCATTTGTGGAAAGTAAACTGAAATTTGCATTCACCCCAGTCAGAAAATGGTAATGGATTCCTGTGTGTACCCTGCTCAAGTGCAGCATACCTTCAGCTAGAGTTGTCTCTTCCTGAATGCTTCCCCTTTTTGTCTGCGTTTGAATCAGGATGAGCATTTCTCACCCCCATCTTCCCTGTCTCTCCTCGGCCTGTCATGAGCTCTCACACAGCAATTTTTGCTTTGCAGGTGTTTCAGAGGCGGAGCACTGGCGAGTTAGACTTCTACAAACGCTGGAAAAATTATGTGGAAGGCTTTGGAGATCCCACTGGGGAATTCTGGCTTGGTACAGTACAAGGGTGTGACCAAGTAAAGAGCTGAAGATCAGCTTTGCAGAAGCACAGAAGTGCTGAGATATCCAACTCCCCGAGCTGGCAGTCTAGAACTGTCAGCTTTTTTGTCTTCCTTAGAGGTGCTGGTGAAGCATCGATGACTCTCTAAAGGCATGCTAAGTCTTTCCACTGGCATGTTTGGGCTTTGGACTAGTCTTAGAGCAAGCCAAAGTCTGCTTATTTCAGTTTATTTCAGGCTTCTGTGTTCCTATGAGAGGAAAAAGAAAGAAATTGCATTTATGAAAATGCAAAGTCCAGGATACTACACAAAACTTGGTGTATTAGGTCATTTTTATCTGTCTTGTTCTGTTAGAGAACTCTGAGTAGATCAGAGAGTGCAGGACTAAATAGGTCAAGGTCTTTGGAGCAAGAGTCTTTAAATGTTCTGGGAAAAATAAAGTTGCACTACAGCCAGTCTTGCACTGGTTTAGGCTGTTTGTTTTTTCTGATACTACTGTCCCTTGCCAGAAAATGAGATAAGACAGAATAAAATTGGCAAATGTCACAACAGCATCAAACAGGGAAGAAGGGATGCAGGAAATAGCTGATTTAACCGAAATAGTCACAGGGTGAGAGTCTAGAACTGCAAAGGTGAACAGACTTTTCCCTTTTAAGAATAATTCTTTTTTGTTCTAGGTCTTGACAAGCTGCATAATCTCACAAGCAGCAGCCCCATCCGCTATGAGCTCCGGGTGGATTTGTGGACAGCCAGCGAATCTGTCTATGCTGTCTACGACTTCTTCCAGGTTGCCTCGGGCAAGGACAGATACAGGCTGTCGGTGGGGAATTACAGAGGCAATGCTGGTGAGGAGTGCCTTATACTTGTACTGTCTCTACTTTGCACAGGAAGCAAATGCTGGGACCTGTGTATTTTTTTTTTGCCAGTAACATGGGAGCTCATTAGTTATTAGGAAGAAATTCTTTACTGTGAGGGTGGTGAGGCACCGGAACACATTGCCCAGGGAAGTTGAGGATACCCCATCCCTGGAGCTGTTCAAGACCAGGTTGGAAGGGGTGTTGAGTAACCTGGTCTAATGGCAGGTGTCCCTGCTCATGGTAGGAGGATTGGAACTAGATGATCTTTAAGGTCCCTTCCAACCCAAACCATTCTGTGATTTTATGATTACATCAGGTTAGATCTTTCAGGAGAGAGTGGGAAAACTGAAGAGAGTGTGCCCATAGGCCTGTCTCCTGCTGAAGACAGGAGAAAGTTGCTTTTTCATGGTGAAGAGAAGAGGGCGCTCTAACTCAGTGAAACATCAGCTGAAAAGGCAGACTAGGAAGCATTTCCATGAGGCAATGTGCTGATGGGGGAGCAACTTCTGGGGCTCCCCAGCTGGAAAGTGCAAAGAATGCAGCTTTTGTTCAGGGTAAGAGTTTGCACAAATCCTTACCACTGTCATTGTGTCCATAGTCTTCCACTTATCCTCTTGCCATTAGACCTTCAGCTGGGGGGATCCAGCCCTTGGACATGCCCTCTAACAGCAGCCCTTTAGAAATTATTGTCGAGACCCATTCTTTGCTGTTGCTTTTCCCCTGACAGGCCTGCAGTGTTCTGTCTGAAGTGTGTATAAGCCCGTAGGTTGAGCAACTGTGGTCTCTTATTCCTATTCTTGTCTTTCATTTCTTCCTTTAGGGGATGCAATGACCTACCACAATGGCTGGAAGTTCACAACGTGGGACAGAGACAATGATGTGGCTCTCAGCAACTGTGCTCTGACACACCATGGTGCATGGTGGTACAAGAACTGCCACTTGGCCAACCTCAATGGGAAATATGGGGAGAGCAAGCACAGTGAGGTGAGTGGTGGAGCTCTGTCTGGTGGTCAGCTCTTCTTGCCAGCCTTGAGAAAACACATGGGGGAAGTGTCTCTCCTTGGAGCAGGACAGATTGCCCAGGTTATCCTAACTCATTTAATTTGGAAAGAAAATGATCCTTAAGGAAACTTAGAACTCTTACTCTGTCCTCCCTGGATCCAGAGGACTTGAGCTCATGGTCCCCTGATTCTTGTGGTCAGAGATACTTGAGGTGGAGCTGTCTTGATTTCTGAGGGGAACACATAAGAGATCACTCATTAGGAGCCATGCTGGGATGCTAGTTCACTGTCATGTAGCCTATACCTTGGCTTTCAGTGCATGTCTTGGTGTGCATCTCATTGCACAGGCTTATTTTGGGCTTGAAGATGGCTCAGTCCTGTTGTGTTCCAAACTGGGTAGATTTGATTTATAGTAGGAGTGTCTGAAAGACTGATTATAATTACAGTCAAAATCTGGTGAACAATAGCGTCTCTGTTTATTGGAGGGCGGCAGTGGTAGAATCCCAACACCTAGTCTGGGTGCTTTAATAAAAGAAATTCCTTGGTCTTTTCCCAGGGGGTGAACTGGGAGCCATGGAAAGGCCATGAATTCTCCATCCCTTTTACTGAGATGAAGATCCGTCCTCAGTCTTCCAGTAATGAGCCAATCTTGGGGAGGAAGAAGAGGTCTCTATCAGGGAAGAGTAAGAAGATCAGGGCTTAAATCAAACTCTGTGCAGGACAGTACCCAAGGATTCAGTATTTCTTACCAAAGTTAGATTCAGCCAGCTTTCTCCAATACATTGGAGACAATCACTGACCAACGTGCACACAGAGACCACTGGATTTGCAACCTGTTAGTCTGCTTCCAGCCTTTGGAGCTCCTGATGGGTGACCTGTCAGAGACTGGGAGGGGACTTGTGGAGAGCATTTGACTTGTAGCTTCCCTCGTTGGCTAAAGATGACAAGCACCTGCCTGATCCAATGTACGCAACTTCTATGAACTTTACATAAAACAAGTTTTAACACATGATGTTGTTTCTCAAAACCCAGGCTGCTAACTCCTGGATCCTGTCCTTTTCTGGTGCCTTCCACTTTGGACTTAAAAAGAAATAAATTTGATCAAACTAAAAAATAGTATCTCCTTGATTGACATCAGGGAGAGGTTTCCTGAGACCACCCCCTCTCCCTGTCTTAGTCTGTGGTCCTCTTCTGCCTTTCTCCTCATAATTTGGGGCACATTACCTAATTTTCTTCCATTCAAAGAGCTGGGTTTTAGGAAATGTTGTCAGGCTGCTGGCAAGGCTCATTAACCCAGGTGAAGTCTGTAGTCTAGGTTCTTCAGCCTCCAGTATCGCATCTCTCCAGGTGGTTTGCTCTACATTTGGCTTGTCTCTTCTTGTCTCCCAGCCCAAAGAAAGGCCTGAGGAGACATGCAGTGAATTAATATTCACACTCCTGGGTGAGGCCCAGGACAGGGTGAGTGTAAGGGCTATACTCTTCCAAGCTCTCCTCACCATCCCAAGCCTGTCTCTGCATACTGCTTCCCTAAGAGGCCACTTAAAGACCATGAACAAAAATCTGTATGTGACTGTCCCATCTGTCACCTCCTGCTTTTTCATTAGCAGCGTGGTAGCTAGTGATGCTGAAATGACAATGCTTGTCATCCGCCTCTAAAATTAGTATCTCTGAGTTAAACCGATCCTGCATGCTCTCCGTCAGGCCTCTCTTTAAAACTGTCTGCAGATTCAGGGGGGAGCCAGTGAATGGTTTCACATTTGGCTGCTTTTTTCCTCACAGCCATAAAGGTGAGTTTTGTTTTCTTTCCCTGAGCAGATATTAAAATTCTGGACCACCAGCTACAGCCGGGGAAGAAGTATGAGCTCACCAAATGATGCTTGCTCAAAGGCTTCCTTGTCTGAGCAGATTGGAACATGATTGTCCTATGTCTTAATGGCCTTTTCTATTCCAATGCTAAGTTGAGTAATACATTTTAAAGAATTCTTCCCAGACTTTGGCGAAGTAATAAAATTACAAATAAAGGAGGTCTTAAAATATTTCTGTCATCTTTGCTTTGGGTGGCAGAATTCTTTTTTTCCCTATTTAAACTAATCCTTCTTTACAGAGATACCTAGGACCCTACCAGGGCTGTGGAAATTAGGCCTTTGGAGTCTGCTCCAAAACAGGGATGGGGGCTATATGATTTCTTCATGACTTACTTAATACTGCAAAGCAGTTAACCAATCTGTGGCTGCTAGGACCTGGCTGGGGGGAGCTAGCTAGAGGGTTGTCTCTCAAAGATGAGTGCTAAATTCTTCATAGTACTTGTAAGGCTGTGCTTCTTGTGTGGATGGGCAGGCAGAGACTCATCTGGGCTGCGTTAGGATATCCAAGCCGCGGTATGGGGGAAGGAGGAGAGTAATGGAGGGAGGAGGGGAAAAGAAAATGATACTTTAAGTGTTTTGCAGGCTCTGCGCTAAGAGCATGAGAGAAGGACACAGGAACATGATGAAAGTTCTTTACTGTGGTGAAGTGATTTCTCCCCATTGCCCGCTTATCTGTAGGTGAGAATGGGTTTCACGATGTTGTTCAGTTGAAGGGCACAGTGTAGACATGAGGAAGGTGACTGAAGGGGACCAGAGGACTAGCCTCAGAATCACAGGACCATCATGGTTGGAAAGGACCTCCGAGATCACCGAGTCCACACACAGCCACTCTAAAAGTAAGTGTATGCTCTGAAAAACAGCAGGTGTCATTCTGCCCAGCAGCTTTTTTCCTGGATGGAAACAAAACACGATCCCCTTCTAAAGCTGAATCTTACCTGAGAGCAGGGAATATTCTCTTAAGCTTTGAACTTTGTATTTCAGAGGTAAAGGCAAATAAGACACCATATGTGCAGTTTCTGAGGATGATTGACTTGGCCCTCCTAATTATGGGCCTCTCTTTTATGAGGAAGGACAGTCAAAGTGGCAGCGGTTGGAAAACCATTGCAGTAAGTCAGTATTTCCGAACAGCCACAGGATGGCATCATCTCTTCATGCTAGACTAGGAGAAACTTCCCTGTATCCTAGGAGGCCTCTGTGGAAAGACTGTTTTAGGGTTAACCAGAGTCTGTGCTACAGCTTTAGAAGCAGGGACTGGTCAGATAATGCAGTTTGTTTGCCTTCAGGAACTGGCTGTTCTGGTTTCAAGGCTCAGGCCGGTTGGGGTAGTCCCATAAAAATTTCACATCCCCTTACCACCCTTGTTTTGCTGCGATACCCAGACCTGTAATGGTGATGCCACAGATAGCCAAACCAGTTTCTCAAAGCCTCTGCCTTGCCCTGAGATCACTTAAATTTTATAGCCAGTGAGGTTTGCAACACGCCCAGGGGCAGAATTTGAATCCCAGGAAGGACCCCCCCTGCTTTGGCATCACTGTGTTGATGGGGACTGTCCTGTTGCTGGGCCCCAGGAGCCAGGACCTATCTGGGGTGCAGCAGGAGCCAGTGCTGCTGCGGGGGACCCCAGTGAAATGCCGCTGCAGGGGGGAGAGGTGGTGGATTCTTCAGCCACCTCCCCGCTGTCCCAGGAGGAGAAGGGAGGAGGTGTGCCTCTGCCCAAAGATGTTGTACTCTGAATGGTGTAATTTGCAGAGAAGGCAGGAGAGTCTTACTGTACTGAGCAGTTGCTTGGAAAGCAGCAATGTTACTTCTGGTCACTGCTCTAGGCTTTGTTGGCTGAATAAAAAGAGGAATAGTCAGTGACAATCCCATTTTCCCTTCCTAGTAGGGTTTCAGGCACCTGCGGGGGGTGACTTGCATCTCCTTGATCTCTGGACTGCTCCAGGATGCTCAACTTGACCTCAATCCCTGTCTGTTTCTAACCTAAGACCCAGGAACCTCCTCTGCAGCCCACGCTACCCAAGAATGCCTGGCCCTCAATAGGGTGTGCAAGAGCTGCCGTCTGGAGAGAAGCAAGTTGCACACTGCTTATTCCTTCCCCCCAAAAGTGTGTCTCTGCCTTTTCTAGCTGCTTGTTGCTGCGGTCCTGCATGCCTCTTGCCACTGTTCTTCTCCAGAGGCTCAGCTCTGTGGGCAAGGTGCAGCTCAGTGTGGTCCGGGTGAGAGGCAGATTCATTTCTGTCCTCGTAGAGGGAGAGCTCAGTGGTGCGCGATTTGGAAAGGCTCTGCCCAGCAGAAGTGTGAACCTGGTGCTGTGACCAGGTGGCTGCGAGAAGCTGCAGACGCCATGAAATACTTGTCTGATCAAAACCAACTGTGGTTAACTAGTTCCTCTGCAAGGAAAAAACAAAACCCTCTGCAGCCCCCCTCCCACAGTGCGTAAGTGCTACTCTTCTTCTTCCCACTACTTTTTGCCTTTGGGGAGAGGAGCCTGACTCTGCTCACTAAAAAGGTGAGGCCATTACACTCGATTAAGCTAAGCTGTTTCTTTAAGAAAATGTCTCTCCAAGCTGCACAGCTGGCTGCAGGCAGAGACGCACAGCCTCTGCCTGCTGAGCGTTCCCTGTCTCTTATCTAGCCAGGACACAGATACAAGAAAGATTTCCCCAGGAAAATAAACACATGACTGAGAGCTAGAGACGCGGCGTTTGTTTGCAGTTTGAGAGTCATTTATTTTTGGTTAAAAAAAAAAAATTGCAAAAAATATTATTCTTTTTTCTCCCTGTTGTATGGTCTGGTTATGAAAATAAAAGGTTGATACTGAAATGCAGTTGTGGGGGGGCAGTGCAGAGGTGTGCGAGAGTGGGGACCCATGCAGTGGAGCTTCTGTACCATGCATCTCCTGCCACTTTGTTAGTGTGGGTGCTGCAGGGTTGCTGCTGCCCAGCTGATGGGTGATGGGTCCTGGTGCACTTCAGGCAGGTACTTTTTTCACTTTTGTCTCAAGAAACAGCTGATTCAGTGCTCGGTTTGGCCAAAACAGCTGTCCTTGAGCATGTCAGCCCCCTGTGCTCTATGGGGTGCAGAGGGTCAGGCCATCCACTGGTTAGATGGATCAGGGCAGGGTTGTATCCTGGTCCCTCCCTGCCTATCCCGGAGTGGTTTGAATGATGATTTTGGGGAGCTCTTGAAATTCAGACCTGGCTCTGAATTCCCAAAAGCTTGGATTGGAGATGTCGTGCGTGATACAACACACACTTTTTCTTGACAGTTCTCTGGTTCTTGTAGGAATCGGTTGCTCTCGCCTGAAACATTACTCACTAATCCTTCTAGAAAAGGACCTTCTTGCTGGGAGCCAGCCATGCAAAGCCCGGCAGCTCCACACCAGGTAGGCTGCACTCTGCCTCCGTGCCCCTGCTTGTTCAGGTAAGCCTCTGGCCTCCCATGGTGTTTCCCTTCACTCTGATTATTTATTTTTTTTTTTGATTCCTCCAGGCAGCACCGCCCTTCCTCTGAGGCTGTGGGTGCCCCTGGATCACAGCAGGAACACCTGTGTGGGTAGCTTTCATGCCTGCGGGAGGAGGCTGCTTTGCCCACCTGGTGAGCGCGGAGGCAGGAGGGCTGGGAAAAGTACCTGGGTAGGGGAAAGGAGGGAAGGAAGAAGGAACAATGCAAGCGTAGCACTGGTTCTCCAGGGTCCTGGCTGGACTGGGGGGTTTGGGACAGAGCCCAGAGCTATTCCTGCATGTTTCTCTCTAGGATTAGGTGTGGCAAATCCTAATTTTTTATAGCATTATATGTTGCTTCCTGTTTTGGAGGGGAAGGGACTCACTTATTTCAATGCTAACAAAGCAAGCTGGAAAATAAGGCACATATGGGGTCAATTTAAAGGGCTGTCTGAGGAGGAGCTTGGCCTCCTGGCTGTTACCAGCACAGCCACACGCAGCCAAAACCCGTGATGTGATGTTAACATCACCACCCTGTCTGAGTCGGACAAAACAGGCTGCACTGGGACTGGGTGGCACAAGCAGCTGCTTCTAACTGGTGGCTTTGCCCCCCTGCCAGTGTGTGCTCTGGATGCTGGGGGAAGGCAGCATTGCCCTCTCCTGGGCTGGAAGCAGTTGTGTCCAGCAGCTCTGTGGGTTTGGCTGCTTGTCCCCGAGATGTCTGGCTCTGGCTGGCAGCTCCAGACTGCTCCAGCAGCTTAAGAAGTGGAAGAAAGTGGGAGGAAAACATCCAGTGTACAGTCACAGGGAAAAACCCAGAGGTGGCAGGGCTTCTTATCACAAGTGTGCATCCCTCACTGGCAGAACAAGCTGGAGAAGGCAGAGAGCGGGGGGCAGAGGAGACCCCTCAGCTCCCCAGGAGGTAGGCTGGGCATGCAGATATGGGGGGAGCAGAGGGTTAAATCCAGAGCAGGGGTGAGAGCTGTGTGTGGTCTCATTAGCTGCTGTGTCCAGCTGAGCCATTGCACGTCCATGAGACGAGGACGGAGAGGGATGCAGGGTCCAGCTGTATGATGCATCCCTGGGTATGGGACGACTGTGGGCATGAACTTTAATGCCCTCTGCTCCTACAGCCCATTCCAAATCCCAGAGACAGCTGGCTTGACAGCCGTACAGAAGCCCTCTGTGTGGCCCACAGAGCTGCCTGCGTGGCATCAGCTGGTGGCAGCGTGTGTTCATGGGTCTGCATCTGCACAAGGGCTGCAGGGAGAGGGGATGGCCAAGCGTGTTGGGAAAGTGTGTCTGCTTCTTCAATACCGCTTTGGGGTGCCTAGCCCCGTGACAGAGGGGCCTTTGGTCCTGCTCTTCTTTAGTAGTCATTCAATAAATAACTCTAATGCCCACAGCTAAGCCTCTACACAGCCTCAGCTCGTGTTTCCGCTCATGCAGTAGCGTGGTGGGCTCTCTAAAGGCAAGTCTGTAGAAAACAATCTTTCAAGGAAGATTTTTTTAAGTGCTGGTGCAAAAAGGCCAGTCTTGCAGCCTCCTCCCTGCCTCTGGCCTGGGTGGCAACGTGTCCTTCTGCTTTGCTGCTTTAAGATGGTGTCTTGAGGTCTCTAAGGTTAGGCTGAGGGCATCTGTCTTCAGATGCTCTCAGTTGCCTTTGGTTTGGTAGCCAGGAAGATGGCACATCTTTGAGCTGTGGGGTAACTCTGTGCTTGGCTTTCTTTGCATCTTCAACATGAGGGTTTGGATGGAGCCTAGACTGTCAAGCTGTGCCATCTCCGTGGCAGGACAAGCAAACGAGGTGTGCCCGTGCTTGCATTGCATGCAGCTGTCTACGTTTGTGCAGGGGGAGTGTGCCAGCGGCTTGGTCTTTGCGTGCACGTGGTTCTGCACACCTTTGTCCGTGAGAGGGAGAGCCTCATGCCCAGTTGCTGCGTGCCAGCCTGCTGTGTGGGCTATGTGCTTGTGGTGGGAGGTACGTACAGCCTGGTGGCAGGGCACATGTCCGCATGCACGCCTGTCCTTTGCAGGGGTTTCTGCCCTTGGGCACGCTGTCGTGGTGGGGAAGAAGGGGCTTGCATAAACCTGTGCCCAACTGCCTTGCTCGCTGCTGGCCCTTCAATGTGCTAGTTAGCTGCTGGGCTCAGCCTCTTTTGAAAGTCACCATAAAGTGGCAGCAGCCTTGGCATCTCCTCACCTCCTGTAGTGCACAGCTGAAAGGACTGGTGGCATCTCAGAGGGGAGGGCCTGAATGCCCTCCTGTCTGCTAGATGGGCAAGGAGGGTCTCTTGTCCAGCAAAAGCAGCTTGGGCTGAGCTGAGATCCACAGGTCCTCTTCATCCTTCTTCTTCTTCTTCTTTTTCTTCTTGTTCCTCTCGGCGTGCAGCTGCCCATTGCTGCTGGTGCCACCTTTCTTCTTACCTTCTCCCCTCCGGCTGCAGAAGCAGCAGTGGCAGCAAATGAAAATGAATGCAATGAGGACGACAAAGGGCAGACCCATCAGCACGGCCAGGCAGACGGTGTTGAAGACACCTTCCTCATGCTTGGTACGGATGAGCTCCAAGATAGAATTAAAGAAAGAGCTGATTCTCTGCTCCATGTTGGCTCCTGGGCAGGCTGCCTGTGCTGCTCCCTCTGCTTGAAGGTCCCTTGGGATACGTTCAGCTCCCGTAAGCAGCCAGTGGGCTCCACAAGCGTCCTTGGATGGTGCCTGCAGAGATGGGAAACGACACAGATTATGTGCCTGCTCCCTCAGCAAAGCCTCAGAAAGGTGAGAGATCTGCTGCCTTGGAGGGGTCTAGGGTCATGGGGGCTAGGCCATGCTGCCAGCCATGCCACCCTTTGGGTGTCCCCATATGAGAAACACAGCCTTCCAAGCTCTCCTAGGGTTCATTCTTACCAATGGGGATGGGGAAGGACTTTGGGCATCCCTACTTGCCTTGGCATATGGCCAAACACAAATCCCACCTGCCTGGACATACACCTCAACCCTTGTTTCCAGTCTAGGAAGGGACTTTCCTGGTCCAGGCAAGGTACCACCACAGAGAGCAGTACTGCTGCAATCAGAGCCAGGAGTCAATACCACAGGTCTCTCCTTACCCCCGATCCACCCTGGGATGGGGTGTCTGGTTTGGACAGACTGTTTCTCATGGTCTGTGCCTGTCCCAGGCACCGTGCTGGGGTCCAGTCCTGTCGCTCTGGCACCTGGGGCACAGCCAGGAGGTTTGGGGTGGGGGGTACGGTTAAACCACCCAGATTTTTGACAGGGACTATGGTCAGTGGGACTTGCGGGCTGTGGTCAGGCACCCATGGCCACCTCTGTGCACCCAGGGCTGGCCGCAAAGGCAGCGGTGGGGGAGGATGAGGGTTGGCTGGGGACGGAGGAGCCTCTGCTGTGCCTCACCTGGGAATTGCTCCAAGGGTTGGGTAGGGCTGAGGAGCATTTCTGTGGCCTGACGTAAGGTTTTCCTCTCCCTCAGGGAGGGAGAGGTGCTGCTGAGTGGCAGGCAGGGCTCCTGGGGAAGCCCTCCTGCAGGGGCAGGGAGCTGCTCTCCTGGGGCCAGGCAAAGCTTGGGTTTTGAGTAGGGCAGGGGGCTTTGTGCCATGAGTCTGCAGTTTTGGTTCAGCACTGGGGTCGCTATGTAACGGGCTGGGCAGATGAAGAGCCGGCAGGAACAATATCAGGCTCTAATACCATGTTTCACCCTTGCTCGGTATGTTACTCTTTGCCAGCCTTTGGGATTCAAGCCCCACAGCCTCTTGAGTGAATGCCGAAATCCCCATGGGCACAGGAGGGGAAACTGAGGCGCAGTAAAAGGAAAACCAACACTTCCACGTTAACAAAAAATTAAGAGGTACAGCCTGAACTCCAAAGGTGTCCCGGAGGGGTTGCACCCATTGTCCCCTGTGACCCCCAACTCCTTGGCTCTCCCTGTGGCAGCTCTCGCAGAGCCCAGGCATCGCTAGGGAGGAGAGAGAAGGGGACCCAGGCTGGTTTTGGTTAAAGCCTCCATGCCTGGAGCGCTACCCTTCCTCGCTTTGAATCGCATTTATTGCTGTTGCAGCACCTGCTAAGGGATGCCCCCTTGTACCGAGCATTTTGGGATGCTCCAGCTCACCCAGCTGGGATGCCACTGCGCGTCTCCCCCCTCGCTTCGCAATGACAGCCTACCTCCTAACGAACTGCAGAGCTGCCCGCCTCGCCCGAAAAAGAAACCGCGAGTCCCACCCAACCCTAACCATAGCCCTTGGGCTGCTGCTGAGGCGGGAGCTGGCGGGCAGCCCCCAAAAAGGCAATTCCCAAGGGAAAACCTTCCTTTGGAAGTGCTGTCCTGGCACCTACAATGCTGTATGGGGTCTTGTTTCATCAGCCACCCCCTGCCGCTGGCTTTCGTACCCGATTGCTGGGACCCCAAAGAGCCGAATCCTTTGGTGTCGATGCTGAGGTTTCAATCTGAGACTTCCTAAGTGCTCGGATCCTACGTAAAGAGAAGGATTTATCATCCCTCCCCCCTGCAGAACCAGACTGACCCCCGTGAATTTATTGTTTGGATCTGCACGGGAACGTAGCTGAGCTGGCCACAATTAGCTGGTGGTTTCTCTTCTGACGATAC
>JAOXNO010000004.1:768828-796623 GCA_028565335.1 Limnodromus scolopaceus
GCTGCGCCGGGGGTGGGGGGGATGAAGGGGGGTGCTTCGCCGGCCGCAGGGTCCGTGGGCGCTGCCGGCTCCGAGCGCTCAGGAAGGGCTGGAGAAGTTGGAGTTGTTTAGTCTAGGGAAGAGGCGCGGGGGGGTGGGGGGGGGACGACGACTACCAAACCAGGCCTGAAATATGCCAAAAAGTGCTGGGAAGAAGGAGAGAACGAAGTGTTTTCCCTCGCCGGGAGGGAGGCCCGGGCTTCGGTGCAGCAGAGATTTCCCCAGAAACTTTTTTTTGGGGGGTTGCAGGGGCGGCGATGCTGGTGTTGGGAGGCTTCCTTAAAAGCCCTCCGTCACCTGAAACGCAGCGCCAGGACTGCCAGCCTTCACTCTGTCACCACCGGGCTGCCCTGGTGCCCAGGCTCCCTCCCTGAAAAGGGGATGCTGCAGCCGAGGGGATGCCCCGGGGCTGCTCTCCTCCACAGGCAGCACCCACCAGCGCTGTGGGTGCTATGCACCCATGGAGATAATGAATGATGTTTCGACCTGAGGAAGGCACTGAAGGTTGTGCAGGGTTTTAATGTTTTCAAAAATTGATTTCAGTTCAATGTGGATGGCCACCCCCAGCTTTCACTTGCTGTTTTCTTGCTGTCTTACTTCTTTTTTTTTGTTGCCCTTTGAGGGATATCCAGGAATCACTGGATCCCGGTTGCTTTCTAGTCCGGGGCTGAGCTCTCTCTGTGCAGTGTTGCGATGTTGACAGCCGGGCAAGCTGTGACTGGAAAAAATGTTTTTGCTGGAATTTTTCTGGCTTGCTTGAATCCTTTTCGGATTGCAAAACCTTTGTACTTGCCTGCCTTCGTGCTCCAGAGCCGGTGGCTTTGCTTTTCCACTTTGGCCTTGGTGCTAACTTGTCCAGCTGGTGTAGCTGGGGCTGCCTGACCCTCTGAGGCTGCTGGAAAACAGCCCCTGTGCTCCCGGTGCTGTGCCCCAGCAGTGCCAGGAGCAAAGCTTCTGTGGGAATCCGAGGAAGGAGGGGCAGAGAAGAGGGGTGGTGGGATGGAGGCGAGCTGCCTGCCAGCCCTGACTGCCTCTGTGGCCCTCCCTCCTGCTGCCTTCATCCTAGCGTTGGGGCTGGAAGGCTGAGAGACCCCAAGAAGTACACGTTGCAGGACACAGCTTGTGCTAAGTGTCTCCTGGTAGCCTTTGGCAAGGTGTTTACGAGCCGCAGGAAGTACCAAAGACTTTTTACCTAAAGATTTGCTGCTTGTTAATGCCAGGAAATTTTTCCTTGGTTTTACGCTGCAGGATGGAGATCTCTGGGCTTTGCACCACGTTCATGGCTCGCTACACCCCAGATTGCCCCATCCCATCCTCTCCCCATCCCGTCTCACTACATCCCGGCTCTCCCCTCTGTCGTTGAGCTGTGGCAGTTCCCTCGCCTGCAGGTACCGAATCCCCCTATGGAAATGCCTTTCCCAGGGCACTCAGAAGAAGCCACCTGGGTGCTGGCAGTCACCTGGGGGACACCCAGCCACTCCACAGCACCAGAAAGTGTAACATCACCACCCTGATAGGATTGCCTGGAAATACTTACAAGAGGTCTCCAAGGGCGAGGGTGGCTGTAGGCATCAGGCTCAGGGGTTCCCACCCCCGGGGTTGAGGGGGATGAAAGCCCTGCCCGTCCCCGGGAGCGCCGCCGCGGTGGCTGGGAGGTTTGCTTTGTTCCCTGGGCAAACAGCCCCGCTGGGGCTCAGCTCTTTCTTGTCGCTAATTTAGTTTTGGCAGAGGCCTCACCGAGGGAGGAGCTGCCGGTCTGCGCACCTTCCCTGGCTTTTTGGGGGCCCCTCGGAGCACAGTGCTTCAGCACCCACTTGGCTTCAAGTGGGAGCGCTGTTAAGAAGAGGCAGAGCTGGTGGCACCATTAACACTGACCTCAGCATTTAAACCTCTCGTGATGCTGCCACCTGTAAAGGAGAGTCTTGATGCCATTGAGTGTAGCAATACCGTTAAATCAAGTTGGGAAGCATTAAATGGACTTAAAGAAACTTAGCATTAACACAAGAATATACAAATATAATCAGTCACACCACTGCCCCGTCTAGCCTGGCATCCTAGTCCCCATAAGTGGTCCACAGGAGATGCTTTGAAAAAATATAAAAGCCATTTGATGCTTAAGCCTGCAGGTGTCTCCTGCAGTGAGGAGTTCCACAGCTCCTTCACATGCAGCGTGGAAAAAAGTACATTTCAGGGGGAGTTTCAATCTGCCACCTCCCAGTTTTGTTTGTCATCCACCGTATCTGGGCTCCAAGGGATTGTGCTTTGTTTTTCAGAAACATTAATGGGTGAGAGGAAGCCGTGACTCAGCTGCCGATGAATCACTGCTGCTCCAGATTGTGCCTCTCTCTGCTTACTGGTGCCCCTCAGGCTGAGGAACTGATTAAGCCTGGACGAGACGAGCTCCTGTCACATTGTGGGATGTTGGTCTGAGCTCAGGCCTGGGACCAGCTGGAAATCAAATCCTACCTCCAGCCCCTCTTTTCCATCCATCCTTCCCAAACTCCTTATTTCACTGCAAGATCAAAGCCTTTCCCATGCTGAAAAGTCATTGGTCATGCCCCCGTCTCGATAACTTCCATTTCCTCCAAGGTCCCCTCAACACCTAATTTTATTTGGAAAACACTACTAATTTTACACTGAAAATAAAAACACCCTCTTGTTGCCCCCTTTCTTCATTTGGTTCAGCTGATTTGTTTACTAATTTGCCCCATTACACAGCTGGGAACTTCACTCCAGCCTTGATAACACCCAGCTGGTACCCAGGACCGATGTATTTGAGTTTTCCTTGGCGTGGTGGGATGGGAGGAGATGTGAAGTGACTGCAGACATGAGCACACCTTACTCCTTGGCTGCTTGCTCTGCTCTCTGGTTGTGATTTCTGTTTGCAGATGCTGGCCTGGCTTAAAGTAAGCAATGGAAAACTCTGCTCCCAGAGAAACATTCCTCTCATTTTTCCCCCATGTTTCTGCCTTTCCCCTCCCTCTCCCCCTCCCACAAAAAAGCCTGCAGTTTAAACACCAAAAATAAAGCATGCCCGGTCATGGGCTGGATAAAAATAGCAGCCCTTGCTATTTACTTTAACAGCAGCAGTAGGCTTTCTGGCTTTGGTGGAGAACAGGGAGGCAGGAGTGGGATGGGATGGTGACTCTCGTGGGGGTGGAGGATGAACACTGAGCTGGTGTTTTTGGGGCTGGCAGGCTCCATGGCAGCTGCTTCATCCCCTTATTTCCCTCATTTTGGGCCTGCCTGGCCCTGTCCCTTCTGGGATGAGTGGAGCCCTGGGGGTGGGTTGGGCTTGGCTGCCCGAGTCCACCTGGGTCCTACTTTGGTGCTGATGCACTGGTTTGGGTCCACTCTTAAGTGCCTGAGGCTCAGTGCTATGTTGGCAGTGATGGGAGAAAGGCTGCTGTTGGGGGAAATGCCCCAAAACTGGTGAGTTTTTTTGGGGGTGCTTCTTCCCCACCCATCCCATGGGAGGCTCTGGGTGCAGCTGGGCTTGCTGACGTGGGTCTGGCTCTGCTGGAGCATCCCTCCCTGGTGCTTAGGGGGAAAAATAGGGCTGGGGTGGGAAGTAAGGTGGGGTCCTCGGGGACACCCTCAAGTCCTGTTTGGTGCTTGTGTTGAGCAAAGATGGGGTAAGGGGACCTGCGTGTGGGGGGGTGGGGAGAAGGGAGGGTGCGTGTCTTTGCTTGGGATGTGTTTCGGGTGTGTGCTGCAGGGTTGGGGAGGAAAGCGGTAGGGCTTTTTGTTGGTTTAGAGCTGATCATTGTTTTGTGTGTGTGTGAGCCTTCAGGAACTCCTTCCTGAGGAAATCCTACGGGCAGTGCCGGCGGTGGGCGAGGGAGAGAGGAGACGCGCCGGGAGGTGGGGAAAGTGCCGGGACAGCGTGACGTGATGCCTCCCCACTTAGGAACAGCTCAAGGGTTAGTTACGTGAAGGTCAGGGGATGAAGACACGTCAGTTAACGAGCCTGCTTCTTCCCTTGGCATGGCAATGGGGTCACCGGCAGCGTTTCGCTGGCTGGATTTGTGGGAGGCGTGCACCAAAGGCAGAGGAGCGAGTGATGCTTGGGCATGGCCCCGGTGCCCTCAAGGGCCGGTGTGTGCCCCCAGTAGTGGGAAGTGGCTGCTCCTGGGGGTTTCCCACGCCGGGTTGGTGTTGGATCTGATCTGCTAAGGTTGCTTTTTAGGTGAAAAACCAGTTGTGCTGGCTGTCCCCTCCAGTGCTTTCCTTCCTTCAGCTCAGCCCTGCCATGCTGAGGAGCAATCGGTGGCTGTCTCTTGGTGTCAGCTTTCCCTAGAGCCCACCTGAGGCAGTCAGGGAGATCCAATCCCGTTTCTTTAATAATATGCAGCTGCCACTTTTTTTTTTTTTTTTAATGTTTTTATTATCCCTTCTGTTCCATAAGCCACTTCCATGGGGGAAGCTGTTCCTGGAGATCTCTGGTGAGCTGGTGTGCCTTGGATCAGGACCACATAAGGATTTTGGTTGGTGGCACGGGGGTGGTTGGCCAAGGTGTGCCCTTGTGCTGGAATGTTTTGTGCTGCCTTTGGGGCTTAGCTCCTGCCTGGGGATGGGGACTATTTGACCCTTGCTCTTCGTGGTTCAAAGTCTTCCTCCTCCTCATCTCGTTTGCTAACGGTGCTTGGTGGGGAGGATGCAGCTGGGTGCTGGGGCTTGGGCAGGGTGGCTCGATGGGGCCTCACCCACCCCCTGGAAAGGAACTGAGAGTGAAATGCAAATAGTGGTGGGTGAAAGAGGAAAAACACGTTGAAGGCCTTTCTTCTGGGGGTGTTTTGCTTCTTTCCGCCCCCAGTGAGGGAGAGCAGGTTCCTTTATTTGGAGGGTCAAAGTCACCCCCGGCCAGGGGGGAGAGGTGGCCTTGGGTTGCGTGTGAGGAACTGATACGAGACGGCCACCGGGCGGATGCCGGCTGCTTTCGGCATGACTGGCGTGCAGCAGGGGACATGGTGTGGGGAGCAGGGCCAGGAACAGGGGAAATCAGCTCTCTGAGGGAACAAGGTTTGTGGATGTATCTCTGCTAGGTGGAGATTAATGAGGACTTTGGGTTAGAGTTTGAAACTATTGTAACAGGTGATTAAGAAACAGCAGAGGTAAGAGTCCGAGAGGGAGGGAGGAAGATCTGTGTCTCAGGCAAGCAAGCTGATAGCATATTTTCACAAATGACACCTGCTCTGAGCAAGAATGTTCAAGGGGCGTTACATTTCAGCCCAATCAATTTTTTTAAAAAAATACATAATTTTCTCCTATAAAAAGGACACACTGACATGATTTAGTTAGGCTAAATAAAGTTCTGTGTCAAGCACTGGCTTTTGACCATGATACAGAGGAGCATCATGGGGAGCATCATGCTGAGGAGCTTCAGGGGGACGCTGGCTGCTGGTGCTGTTCCTCCTACCCTGTCCACTTGATGCTCCTCTTCTGGCTGCCCGTTTTCAAAGCCTTCTCCTGAAATCCTTAGAGGGAGGGTTTCCCACTTCATCCCCTCCTTCTCTCGCTTTCGGAAAGGACTTTTTCTCATAAACGTTTGCAGAGTTGCTTCCTTCAAACCCCTCTTCTTGTGGCGATGTCACCAAAAGCAGGGGACAGCGTGGGGACAAGGGAGTGTTTTGGCAAACGGAGGTGGCTTGTGTTCCCACCAGCATCCCGGCGGGAATGCATTCCACTCTGCTTGTCCAGCAGCCAAACCGGGCCCTGGTGCCTGCAGAGGAGTACCACCAGGGAGACAAGCTGGGTGGGAGCGAGAGGTTTAGCCCCGCTGCCGGGAATAAGTGTTGGTGTTGGAATAAGCGTGTTTACACATCGCATGGTGCATGCTATGGGCAGAACTGCACGCCTCCAGCATCCCTACTGATGGCAGAAAGCAATCCAAAATACTGGGAGGAAAAGAAATGCCACTATAAGCACTATAAGAAAGTCTGCAGTCGCAACCAGGAGCCTTGAATATAATGCATATAATATGGCTTTTTTTTTTTTTTTTGAGAACTGTTGAAGCAGTTTGGAAGCAGAAAGGTCGCTGCATGTTGAGGCTGTGGCTGTAGTGCAGGGGAGGCTGCTATTCAGAGCACTCTTCATCCCAGGGAGAGGAGACAAATCAATGAAATTTAAAAGCCCTGCATTTAGATTTGATTAAAAGAGATAATATTTTTTATTTTTTTTTTCACTCTACATAATTAAGCTTTAGAGCTTGTAGCCACAGGAGCTGAAAATATAAAAATGGCAATGAGGGTTTTAAAGGGATGATGAGCACATCCAGGCTTACGAGGGGGAATTAAAATCCAAGAATGTTAAAGACGGTGCTATAAAAATCACATCCCGCAAGGCATAAAGCAGCTGTGAATTCACAGGATGAGGATGCCCCTTCATCGACCTGCTCCAGCCCTGCTCTCAGGCATTACACCTCCTCCCGCTGTGCTGCTTGCTCCTGGGAAAGCATTTCTCTTGTGTTTTTTTGGGCTGAGGTTGCAGGGTGTGTTGCTGAGAATGCATTGCCCAAGCTCCAGGTTTGGGAAAGAGTCCAGCACCCTTGCTGAGGACCTTTGTACACCCTCCTGATATTTGCTGGTGGAACAAAGTTCCTGAGCATCGCTCATGCAAGAAGGGGACTTTGGTAAGAGGGCTGTGATGAAATATCTCTGTACAAAGTGCAGCTGGGGGGAGCTGGTGGTGGGATGCTCTGTGGCAGCTGGAAGTGCCCCAAGAGGACCGTGGCTGCCCATGGCATGGCCATGCTGCCTGCAGGTGATGCCTGCACAAAGCCTGTGCTGCCTGGGGAGGTGTGCTCCTTGGAGAGGCTGGAAATGTGAGAGATCATCATGTGTGATACTGCGGGACCATGTCTGGAGTATACAGACAGCTTTGAGCTGTGCAAGGGCAGAGGGGGCCTGTGTGATGAGGGTAGTGGGTGCCTGCAATGGGTGACTGGGCAGAAGCTCCTCAGGGGTTGGTATGGTGGAGTAAAACATCTCCCTGGGCTGAAATGAAAGTGTGGAGAGTTTAGGAAAGGCCTTGTGCCAGCCCTCACCCCCTTCTCATCCTGTATGAAGCATGGAGCTGGGCCATGGCGCTGATTTTGGGCGATGGGTTATGGTCCGGAGGGATGCTCTGGCTCTGCATGCTCCTGCCTTCTCTGGGTACCAACCTCTGAGTGGTGCATGCCCACCTCATGCATCTGGTTAGTACACCGGAGAGTCCATGTTTCCTTCAGGTGAGCTTTTCTGGGGGTGCTCTGTAGGGAACAGAGGTCCCAGGGGCCCCACTTGGCCCCAGATGTGCTGAATGGGGGGTAGAGTGGAGGGCACTGACCTTCTTTAAGGGACCATAAATGAAAGCTGCTGCATTGGGCCAACTAACTGGCCAAGCTGCGCAAGAGTGGGATGCAAAGCACTGGTGCAGGCAACCCTTGCTCCCCATCCCAATCCCGTCTCTGTCTCTCAGGTCCTCCGTGCCCAGCGGAGACCCTTGGTCTTGCCTGAAGGGTCTTCCATGGCATTTACTCCCTTCAGACATGAAAATGGTCATTTCATCCAGGCAGTTGGGTCTGCCAGGCTTCAGGCTCAGTTTTTTGCTGTGCCGATGGCAGTGGCCGAGGCGGGGGATCCCCGAGCTCACAACTTCCTTTTTTTTTTTTTTTCTTCTCTTAAATCGGAGCAAGAAAGAGAAGTTGAGAAGCTGCCGTAAAGCAAATTCCCCTGTTTTGTCTCTCTGAGATTAAATTTAGAAAATATTGAAGTGGTTTGGCAGAAAAGCTTCTTTCGGGCTTTCTCATCCTGCCTGGCTACGTGTCAAACATGAAAACTTAAGACAGGGAGGTCTAAATAAAGTCTGCATGTGAAATGAGAGGAGACTTTAAAAATCCTCTGAAATTCCTACTTGTCCTGGAGACTCTTGCTAAACCAACGTTGGGTGGGTTTTTTTGTTTGGTTGGTTTTTTGTTTCCACCCCTCACCCCCCACCCCTCCTCACCCCCCAACTGGGAGCATGTTCTGCTGCAAATAGCCTTGCGATCAGCTTTTCGGTGGGGTTTCCTTCATGGTGGGAACAGATCGCTGTTCGAGTTGGGAGAACGGCCTTAACCGAAGGCTTCGGGGTTGTTTCGCTCCGCTCCCAAGCATTTACACCACGGCTTTGCTTTCTCTGGCTGCAAACTGCAGAGCTGAGGGCCTCTCTAGCTCATGGGAGCAGCTACGTTCATTAACAAAAGCATCTTGTGTTGGACTGAGGCCAACGCGCAGCTCCCTGCCTTCCCAGGGTTAAAGGACCCTGCCGGCCAACTTGACTTTGTAGTCACTTTATTGTTACTTATTTTAATGGGATAACTTGAGCAGGGGGGACCATGGGAGCCTCTGGTCCAACCTGCTGCCCAAAGCAGTTCAGGGGGTGGACCAGGTTGCTTAGGGCTTTTTCCAGCCTGGTCTTGAACACCTCCAAGGATGGAGATGGCGCCACAGCTTGCACCGATGGTGGATTGCCCCGCCAGATTTCCTCCCTCTATATTTCTTTTTTTTTTTATCCCACTGGATGTCCTTTGTCTCTCGGGTGCTCTATTCCTCCCAGTTTGTGTTTCTTGGTGTGCTTTGCAAACAAGGAATGTGCCTTCTTCCAGCTGCTTCTGGGCTCGCCAGGGTGGCTGTCTTGGCTACGTGACACCTTGCAGCTCTGCTGGAAACCACAGAGTGAAAAACCAAACCCCCGTGGCCAACTGCTTTGGATACAAAATTATCTGAGCTCCAGTGGGGCAAGGCATGACCTTGCAGGAGGGTGAGAGCACGCGAATCCCTGCTGACGAGCCCTCCATGCTCTTTCCTCCATGGGATAAAGAAGGATTAGGGACAGGGGACATTATGTCCTCACTTGGCATGAGGTCAGGGATGTGATGCTCCCAGGCTTGTATGCACGAGGACCCCGCTCCCACCCCACTCCTGGACAGGCACACAGCTCGCTCCTTCGGTATCTTTTATTAATGTATAGAAAATGCATTAAAAAAAGGAACTATACATAGCCTAAGAGCGGTCAGGACTAAAAATACTAGTTAACAATGGTTAACAAGCGTCGATCCCATTCTCTGAGCTACGTTTTCATTACAGGGTGGGGAGGGTTGTTTAATATATTATTTATTTATATTATTTATTTTATTTATGCATTTATTTGCTTTTAACTTCCCCCTCATTCGGTTGCATTGGTTTGTGTTTGAGTTCGTTAGAACCTGTCCAAGGGATTTTGTTGCCTCCATTCTTCCTTCATATTTATGGTTTTTAATTTCTTTAAAGTAAGAAACACAATTCCAGGGTAACACCTGTACACAAGGGGGCTGCTTGTTTGTTTGTTACCATCCTTCTGAGAAAACATTGACGCTTGGAGAGCTGCAGGCTGGGTACTGAGATGGGTCTGGGCATCAGCATCTCCCCAGGAAAGAGACTTTCCTTCTCCCTTACCCCAAACCTCCCCCCTGGAAGGAGAAAGAAGCTGCCACCACCATCTGGGCACCATCAAGTTTAAGGAAGGGGGAAGGTGACCCTGGAAGGTACCGGTGGTCCCCAAGGGGCTCAGTTGGGTTTGATTGCCATCCTGAGATGCTTGGTTGGCAGAAACAGGGATGGACTTCTTGCTTGGCCCCGGGACAGAGCCCTTTGTTAGTGGGTGTAAGCATGAATTAAAGGCTTTTTTGAGGTGAGAGCTCTTTGTTGGCAGTGTCTGGTAAGGTCAAAGCTTGTGGGCATTGCTTGGGGGCACAGGACAGGGAGTGCGTGGTCACCCCAGAGTGTAATGGTGGGGACATACCATGAGGGTGTCTCTGGATCTGGTTAAGGGGCGTGTGCTGGCACCGTGTGGGTATTTTGGCTCCTGTTCTTTTTCAGCAGGTCTCTCTAAGCCTGTTGCAGGCGCAGGGTGACCCCAGCTTGGGGACATCGCTACCTGAGCCCTCACCTGCCATGCCACTGGGGACGAAGGTGGCTGAGCTGTACTTTTCACACCCCGATGCTTCACCTGGGGTAAGCATCACTTTGGGAAGGAGGTAAGAGATTGGGGAAAGTGGGCATTTAGGCTGGTACTAGGCTTTGAGGTGCTCATGGTAAATTAATGCAAAGATAAGCAGTAGAAGCAAAGGCTTCTTCCCAACCTTTGTGTGGCCCTGGCACTCTTCTAGCATCCTTCTGCCAAAATCCAGCTGCCTTTGGGGAAGGCCTGGGCCTCTTTCTTTCCCAAAATTATTAATTTATAAATGCTGTCTTGAGGATCACTTTACTAAAAGCAGCTTTTCCTTTCAGGCCTTTTTTTTTTTCCTCCTTTGGTTATGTTTTAGTGCAGTCTGTGGTGGAAAGGTGGGCTTGGAGGTCTGACAGGAATGGAAACAGAGGGAAATAGAAATCGGGCAAGAGATAAGAAAGTCCCTTGGTGTTTTCTTCCAGGATTTTGGAGTTAGAAACAAGAGGTGGCTTTGAAAGTCTGCAGGGGTCCTGGGCGTGTGCAGTGCTCTGCTGGGTGAAGGACTTGATGTTCTTCTGTCTGCTTCATGTTATGGGAGTTGGCATCTCGCAGTGGATAGTGTGGTTTGGGTACAGCTTCAGGTTACTTTGGGGGCCTAGGGCAAGCCTGAGCCATACAAGCTGAATGGCAGAGGAACCACCAGAACCTAGTGATGGTTCATGTGCTGGAGCCAAAGTCTCTTGAGATAAGCATTGCGCAGGATCCAAGCTAGGTTTCTCAGAATTTCAGGCCTGTTGTCAAGACTTCTTTCAGTCTCAGTGCTAGACTGATAGGAGACAGGGACAAACTTTCTCTGCTTGGAGAACGAAATCAGAAAAAGGGTTTGCTCAACCAGTGATGGAGGGTAAAAAGACACCTAATCACCTGGCTCTTTTGTAGCACCGATGTTGAGTACAAACTTGCTTGAAACCACTGGCAGGAACTTTGTCCAAAGAAAATCATCAGGCAATGATGAAAAATAAATTTCTGGAAAATTTCGTCTGTATATGGACAATGTGAACAAGGGTCAATGGCCCAAATGACTGCGTTGTCATTGCTGATTGTTTGCCTTGGCTTGAGTTAGGTTATCACCAGGAGAAAACCATGATGTATAGAAGTCTTTCCTTTGGAAGATTTTAGCACCTGCATTTCACCAAGGTAATAGAAAGGCAACAACCTGGTACCATGTGTGAGATCAGGGACCAGAATTGGTATATAATGGCTCTGCAAGGTCTGATATTATCTCCAAGAGCATCCTTCAGGCTCGATGATGGAGTTGTGTCAAGTGGGGCCTTTGATCCTGGTTACAGGATTTAAAAAGGATGACAGACATGAACAGGGAGGGAGAGATGTACGTCAGTAAATCTATTTAGAGAATAATCAGCCTTTTTAAGGATCCTCTTTTGAACCTGCTGGAAAAGCTTGGCATGTTTTGATTTTCTGTTTGACTCATACTTTTGAAAAGAGAGGTTTCTTGCCTTCCACTTGATTGCAAATGATGAGGTCCCATTTTTCCACTTCCTTTCACCTGGGTAGATAAGCAAACAATAGCATCTGAGACAGGTGATGAATGCCATCCACTGCCAATCTTTGCTCCTAGTTGTAACTGCTGCACTATGGTGATTTTGTTTGGACACTTCTTATCTATAAATTCTTGGTGACGTTGGGAAAAACATTACTCTGCTGATCCACTAGGAAGCTTCTTGGATTTTAATCAGTTCTGTCTGCTGCTTCTTGTTGGCATTTGGGACCTAAAACAGGGCAGATTGCTCAGGAGGTGTGACATGCTGCCATCAGTGACGCTGGCCATGTCCTGCAAGAGATCCCATCATCTGCAGCCTCTCTGACTGACCTGTTCTTCTACTGGTTGACTTGTTGCCTGGTTTGATGCTGGTGGAAAGTAAGAAGAGATGCCTCATCTACATATGAGATGTTGCTTCCTCCAGGTCAGACTGTAACTTGTAAGCTTGAAGGGCTGGACCCTATATATATCTATTCCTGACCTTGGGGTTAGCTATGATTTCGTGTGCCAGTATGTGGTATAGACAAGGAGGCTGCATTTCCTGCTTAATGCCCTTCTTCAGCTCTGCAGCCGTTGTGAGTAACGTCAGAAAATTCAGGAGCAGGAGAGAAAGAGACACTGGCCTGAATTATAAGCTACTGCAAAGAATGCTTTATGTTGCCATCTGGAAGATGTTTCTTGAGACAAAGCTGCTTCAGTGTGATAAAATCAAAAAGCAGTGTTTAGCATTTGTAATGCTCCCTTGGCTGCGAACCCAGGGATGAGCTGCATTGTCTCTGGATATGAGAACAAGTGTCTTCTCTGAGACCAGGCCAGTGACAATGCCCAGCATTGATCACAGCCCTCAGCAGAGGAGTGACTCCAGCATGGAGGTTGTTTGTGCTACGTGGAGATGGTGTCAATGACAATGGAGTTTCAGAGCTTCAGAACTATCTGAAGGGTGCATCTTCCTTAAGATAGGAGAAGTTAAGGATGGGAAGAGTAAACTCATCTATTCTTCCACGGGTCTTGAAGTATTCCAAAATCTGAGTGGACTAAGCCTTCCTCCAGGAGGGGAAACAGTGGAATTTCCATTAGAGAGATGGTGATACCAAGGCACTGAGATTTGAGTCCCTCTTGTGGTGACGATGAAGAGGCATGGTGTAGGAGAAGGAAGGGAGTGGGCATTTCTCAGCCTGCACTTGTCTTCCCTCATTTGCTTCTTCATCCTTTCCCATGTGCGTGGAGGTTTCTGAACAAGAGCACTGAAACTGTGCCAGCTGCCAGCTTCAGGCTGAGCTGTGGTTTTGTGGTAGCTCATATGGTGGTGCCAACACGTGAGTTGTGGGTTATCTAGAGTTTGCCTGCACATGCAGATATTCACCAAGCCCTCCTGGTGTGATCTGTGAAAACTGGAGGTGGGACGAGCTTTGGGTTTGCTCATCCTCACTTTGTCTCCATGTGTATGGTGCCTGCACTTAGGGGAGGAATGACCAGGCTGTGTGCCCTTGGCCAGAAGGAGAAACTGCACTGCCTGCTGAAAGAGTTGGTGTCTACAGGATGGTATGAAGCTTGAGACCTCCCTGGCAGGAGTGGACAGGGAGGCAGGGAGCGGACAGGTGTCCCTGGCCATGACTGGGTGGAAATGGCTGCTCCAAGGCCCCTGTGGGGAAGGTCTCTGCCACGAGCCTTGTGACAAACATTTCTAACAGGGTTTGCTGGAGATTTCTAAGTCTTTTAAAAAAATATCAAAAATCTGTCTTCTCTTTCTCTCTCTTCTTGTGTTAAGGGCCAGAGTATTGGGGTAGGGAGACTGGAAATTTGGTATTTCTCTGGGACAGATGCAAAGCAATGAGGTCTTTCCTTTTCCACGGCCTTCGCTGTGCCATGGTTCCCTCCAGCACTCGTGAGGGGCAGGTTGCTATCTCAGACGAGTAGTAATTTTTTTTTTTTTCCCTTTTCATATTATAAAATACAAACAAATGACAGAAAAGGTCAGGTGGCGGAAGATGGGAGGGGGTTCAGCTGGCTCAGAGCTGTAGGGACCGTCGCTTCCTTCCAGAGATGTTACGGTGGTTGTAAGGTCGCATCTTCATTTCTACGAAGGGGATGGAGAACTCGTGGCCTTTCCAATGGTACCAGTTAATCCCCTGGGAGGAGGGAGAGAAAGGCACAGGGTAAAGATAGACCCTAGCACAAAACTAGAGTGGGAGGGGAAGGCAAAAACGTTGACCCCCATAGAGATGTCAGAAGGAAAAACTTGCTACAGTAGGAGAAACTTTGCTTCTCTGGCTTGATGTGTTTTTCCCACTGGTCAAAGGCTCCTGATCAAATTTTATGTATGTATTTTTAAAATGTAACTTAATAAGGTGCCACAGTAAATTACTATGGCAGCCAGCGTGAGGTGTGAAGTACCACCCCAAATATCTTGAAGGTGGCTCACTTTGCTCCAGCTTGTGTTGGGTCACCCCGGCGGCGCTTCTGACCTGGTGCACCAGCCATGCTGCCCCAGCCCTAGCTTGGGCTTGCTGTCATGCTTGGTGGCACAGCTAGAAGAAATGCTTAAAGCTTTCAGCCCAGTGCTGCCCTTACCTGACTGTGCCGGGACTCTCCGTACTTGCCATTGAGGTTGGTGCGGTGGCAGTTCTTATACCACCAGGCCCCTTTATAGGACATGGCGCAGTTGGTCACAGCAACATCGTTGTCCCTGTCCTTGGTGGAGAAGGGGCGGCCCTGGTGATAGCTGAGGGAGTCCCCTGCGGAAAGAGGTGCCATTAGGGGTGACTGAGCCAGAATCATCTGGTCTTTTCACAAGGAAATTAGGATATTCTGCTATATGTGGTAGCCTGTCGATCAACAGCTGAAGCAGCTGAAGGTCTGGGAATGTTAACTGGAATTGGTCGCAACTAGTTCATCTGAGGTCCTCTGCTGTCAGTTTAGGATGAGTACAGACCATAGCAAATCTTAGCAGCTGCTTGTGTTTGGCAGATAAATGCTATATGGTTTTGTATCTGAATTTCAGTGTTTCAGAAATTAATGAAATCCTAGATTTGGGCATTCCTGATTTCCTGAAGCCTGGTTCTGCTACATAACTTCAGGATGCTCTCAGCCTCCTTCCTTCCTAGTTAGCCAAAGGAAACTTTTTCTCCCAGAGGAGGCCAAGCATTCATCTCTTGAACCAGGATACTTGGCTGCCTTTTCTCCCTTTGGATAGGGGGAAGAAGCTTTTGTAAGGTACGTGATGTCTTATTCCACCAAACCCACTAACCTCATCTCCTCTCCTTACTAAGGAACTCCTTCTGGGTGAAAGAAGGGCCTGAAGAAATATGGTCACTATTACAACTGAGGGATGCACTTGCAGGAGACATTCCCTAAGAAAATACAAAGTGGACTCATGCTAGCTGTGTAGTCCAGCCACTGAGAGGCTTGCCAGAAAACCTCCAGCAATGAACCATTTGGTAAGTCTTGGCTCCCTCTGCTCAACGTGGAGCAGAGGCTCCTTGATCAGATGAGAAGAGCTTGCATGGGGAAGGGGAGGCAGTCGTGTCTGCAGCACTGATATTGCCATTTTTGGCAATAGGTTGGGTGCCTCGTGCCCTGGGACGTAAGGTCAGAGCAAGTGGTGTGTTGCACACAACCAAGATCCCTGTTGCTTCTCTTCCAGTGGCAACTACCAGATACTGTACAGGAAAGTTCCTGCATCTTAGATATGGTGTGGAGTTCCTCGCTAAGTACATAGTGATGAAGTTTTGTATGGATCGTGGAGGCTTGCACTGGGCATCCCACCTAAAGGGGCTGCAGCTCTACCCTTCTCTCCCTTCTTGGGGAAGAGACACCCGTGTCCTCCCCCCATCTCCCATCGCCCACTGTTTTCTGGTGGGCAAATCCTCGCCATGCTGCGTCAGCTGAGCAAGCAGGTGTGACAGTGTCCTTGCAAAACCGGACTGTGTTTGGCCTCTGCGCGGGGAAGCAATGCACAGGATTTCAGATTTTTCCATTGCTGCGAGAGGGCGATAAATACAGCCTCCAGCACGGCATCAATAGAGAGCTGTGGTTATTGCCAAGTGAGGTGACACCTCTGGCGATTGACCTGGTTATTTGAACAGCAATGCCTCTGTTATTAAATATCTAATCTCCAGTGGAAAATTCCCTTTGTTCTTAGATGGGATTTGTCAGCCTGGTTTGCATGATGGCCCGTGGGAAGGCAGAAAGGGCTATGGGTTTGTGTCTTGCTGCTCCAAACGAGTGAGCAGCGATGTTGGGATTTCCTTCACAGTTTCAGAACCCCCGGTCCCAGGATTTCCCTTCTACTCGCTAGCACTGAGGTTGTACCTGAAGTGCCGTTATAGTCCCCGATTCGCAGCTTGTACAAGCTCCGGGAGTCACCAATGGAGAACTTGTCATAGTAGGCGTACGCTGCTTCCTGCCCGTCCCTCATGTCTATTCGCAACTCGTAGCGCCCTTGGGACGTAATCTTGTGGATGTTGTCCAAGCCTGGTGAGGCAAGCAACGAGACATCCGGTGAGACCCGGTGCCTGGATCCGCTCTGTGAGCAAACAAGAAAAGCTCTAGGCAAATAAAATGGATGTGGGAAATGAGAGTGAGGAGAGGAACCGGAGAGCAGCAGCACTTCTGGTTAAGTCTTTGTCTCTCCTGGAACTGGGGGGGTGTCTGAGCTCTCTGTCCCCACTCAAGCTTCACCTCCCCATGGCTATGAGAGGTAGATTCAAGGCCAAGATTCAGCTTTTTCCATGCTATTGAAGCTGGGGTGTGTTCAGCTGTGGAGCCCTGATGTTTCTCATGTTGCTGCTAAGCACCCGTACAAGCCAGAGTGTGCTTGTGCTGCAGGGCCAGCCTTGTCTCATGTTCAGGTTCTGGGGGAGCGCTCTCCATTTCAGAGCCATGCTGGGTCTCCCACTGACCCCTTTCCTACTTTCTTTGGGCAACTGGCCTACTGGCCAAGGCTGGGTGAGGTCCATGCACCATAGATGCCACCAGTGCAACCTGTAGTCATCCAAAGGAGGATGATGATTGGTTTTGGTCCCTGAAAATTCCTAGCATTCCCTCCTCTCTTTTAGGAGGAGCAAATGAGGGAGCTGCTGTTCTTCACAATGTGCTTTGCCCATGTGGTGTGCCCATGGGTGACTTTCTAATGTGAAGGTCAGGGAATGAACGGAAGGAAAACTGTCTGAGGGAGAGCGTAGAGGAGTGGGGTGAAAGTCCAGGAGCCAACAGCTGGCATGGGGGAGCAGCATAGTGCACGGGAATCTTGGGTTTGATGCATCAATGAGAGACAACCGATGAAGCTCTTACCCAGCCAAAACTCATCTTCCAAGTTTCCGAAGCCAATCCGGTAATCTACCCATTTCCTGAAGAAATCAGTCAGCCCGTTCTGCCGCCTCTGGAAGACCTGTGGTGGAGGAAGACCAGGTGGAAAATTGGTGTGAAGGAGATGAGAGATGGCTTTGCAAGGCTTTGGATACACAAAATAAAGAGAATACTTTGTCTTTCCATTGCACTTTTCAGGGGAGAAAATTGCAATGCCAATCCAGTTAGTGTTAATTGCAGTCATGCAATTAATTAATGTGCAGATGGAGTAACTGAGGAGATGTTAGATGGTGGTGAAGGCAAATCAATGTTATAATAGGAAGGAATCAGCCTTCAAGCTTTCTGCTCCACCCAACACATGGTGCCTCTGGTTTTCTAGCATGTGATTCTGCTTTTGGCTTGACCTTTCTGTGATATCCAACTGGATGCTCTGAAGCAGAGTGAGATGGAGGGAAGCTTCCTGGCTAAAATAAGATCCATGCTAGAAATCAGCATTTGAGGAAGTCCCTTTTTTTTTTTTGTTTCGACTATACATCTAGCAGTGTTTTCTATAATGCATGTAAGTAAGCTTTTGACACGAATAAAATCAAAGCACCAGAGCATTATTTACTTAAGCTGCCAATCCATCTATGTCAAGACAAGCAGTGTTTGTGCAATTCAAAAGCCAAACAGGCATTTGATTCTAAAATGATCCTGTGCAGACTCAGTTGGGGTGATGCCTGGCCCCCTCCTACTGCAGGCAGTGTGAATCATTCCCCGTGAAAGCTATTGGCCATTAATTTCATTTCTAGAACAATAAATCAGCTTCACTCTCAGATTTTGCTCTCCAGAAGCACTGCAAACACGTCAAATAAATCAAAGGGCATTTCTCCAAGTGTAACTATTATTACTGGAGCGTGGGCCATTCCCTATGGCGTGGGAAATGAAGCGTGCGATATTAAGCCTGCTGTCGTTCCCATGCAGCGTGGTGCTTGGCTCTCCTGGTAGGATGAGGCAAAGGATGTCCCCCCTTTGCGATGGGGACAACGCATGGGACAACTGTGTGGCTACTCACAATCCAGCCGCCTCCATCGGTGGTCATGTCGCAGTACACCTGCACGCGCTGGCTGAGGTCCCCGTTGATGGAGATGGTATAGACACCACTCAGCGTGTCTCCATTCATCAGGTGCTGGGCGCAGTCCTGCGGGTTAGCAAAGACACGGCCACCTGCAAAATTTTTAAAAAAGCAAAGTTTAAGCAGAGGGACACCCTTTCCACGTGCCTCAGGTCCTGCTGGTTTCAGTCCAGGAAGAGTCTAACGTGGCTTCTGCGACCTGAGTTATTCTGCAAGGCAGTGGGACTTACATTTGCCAACAACATCAGAGGATTTAATGGAAAAAAAAATGTATCCCTACATTAATTAATCTCCTATACAACCTATGTTGGAAAGGTGCATGGTAATATCACTGTGAATGATGAGGGATGTCACTTCTTGCACCATCTTTCTGCACTGTGTTTGGAACCCTGGGGTTTAAGCTGTCACAGGCATATTTAGGCAGCTGTGAAAATACCGAAACCTGTTCTCCTCTCAGGATTGCCAATTCCAAATAAGTTTTATGACTTTGCTGATTCCAGGGAGATTCTCCTGATTCATGCCCTTGGAAATGATGGTGAACTTATATTGGGCTGATTGTCACTTGCAAACTGAGCAGGAATTAGGCTGTGCAAGGTGCTAGAGATGGGCAGCATGGGCCGTGTGGCTGTGCTTCAGGTGTCCTCTAATGAAGAAAGATCTCATTTGGAGGTCAGAGTTTAAGAAAGTCTTAACAATGAGATCTCAGCAGTATTTGGATCTCAAATCTGGGTTCATTTTTTTTTTTCTAATTTAATACAAAAGGGGGAACTACATCTTTTTCTTTGTTGTTGATGTGTATGAATGATGGGGTAAATGAGTGCAGAGCTGGCAATGTGGATGGGGCTTCCAAGGATGTCTTGGTTATGCATTGAGAAGGTGTGAAGGACATGTTGTGCATGACTTTCACAACTGTGTGATACCCCACAAGACCATGGTACAGACCATTGTCCATAATTTCCCATTTGGGTGTATAACCCCGAGCCTTGTGACCTGAAGACTCAGCGGTCATTGCTTTCTCCAAATGTTGAAGATCCCCTATTTTTTCCTGTCTCCATGGTCTGTAGCACAAGGTCTGGTGAGACAGTGTTTGCATTTTATAGTATCCAACAATGAAAACTGCTTCAAAGACAACCGCTTCAGGCTCCCCTGAGCTCTGTGGAGATTACTTGTTTCTTAATTTATATTCATATCTTTAAGAGCCAAGGAGACCTTGAAAGACATTTCAAACTACTATAAATTATGAATACTGTATCTGTTTCTTCCTTTTGTCCCATCTGTATACAATTCCCCAAGAACCTTATGCAAACATGAAACAAAGAGGCCGAGCTATTAATATGTCAGAGGGAATCGCAGAACCCTGGGATGTGTACTGTGAGCATAAGAAAGTGAAACAATTTAAATTAAGCTTGGTGTTTGTTTTTTTCCTTTTTTTTTTTTTTTTTTTTGTTTCCTTAAACTCAAGCCCTTGTTCTCTGGATTGTGCCCCAACACGCTGCCGGCATGAATTGGATCCCAGACCCTAATTCTTTGCTGAAGGATGCTGCCCCTGGATTGCCTTGCCTCGCCTTGGTGTTTGTTCCTGGGTGCTTCTGTCTCATCAATATATGAGGTAAGTGGGGAGAAACTGGTTTCTTGCTGATGGTTATCTTCATCTTAAAAGCAAATTAAACTTGTGTTTGGATGCTGTATCAGCTGGCAATGGTGTCTAACACTGCAGAGGTCTGACATTTGTGTCTAATGGAAATGGTGCTCTCCTTGCCTGGCGTTGAGTGGGTTTCTTCTTCTTTATCCCAGCTGAGAAGCCAGCCCCATGCGGTTTTGTCCCTGACTCCTGAACAGTCTCAAAGATTACATGCATTTTCCCATCACCTGCCTGAATTGCACTGGCTTTATGTGCCCGCATAAGAGGCCAGAATAACAGGAAAGTCTGATCCATAGATGCATTAGAGAAGAGTCTTTTTTTTTTTTGTTGACGCAAATAGTTTCTATTATCTCTTAAAAGCAGGTGGAGGGACCTGCGCATGTAACCAGGATGGGGAAGTGTATCCACAGCAGATTCAAAGAAAAACTCTCCTAATCGAACTGGCAGTGCAGATGGGGGGAATTTCAGCGTACATCATCTTCGGGCTTCTCAGTGCTTTTGAAGCCCAGGAGAAATGTAATTGGATTCAGCCCTGAACAAAATGCATTCTGTCAAGTGCCCTGGCCTAGCGAGGCTTTTCAAAGGGGATGAGGGACTATATTCTTTGCACTGTTTCTAATGTGAATGACTGCAAAGCGTGGGGGCAATGGTGACGTTTTCATGCAAACTTCATTCTTGCAAGCGTAAGCATTCCATCTGTGAGGGTTACGGTGGCTGCGGATCCCACCCTTTGATTTGGAAAGGAAACTGTTCTTGTTGCCTTAGTGGATCATGACTTCTCTAGAATTAGGGGAGAGAGGAATAACACAATTAGATAAAATCAGTGGGACCACAGTCCTGCAGAAGTGCTGGCACTACTGTCTGTGGTTCCACTGATGGTGGTGGAGATGCACCTGCTTGTTATTTCCAGAGATGCCCCGTCCCTGGAAATATTCAAGATCAGGTTGGACAAGGCTCTGAGCAACCTGATCTGGTTGAAGATGTCCTTGCTCATTGCAGGAGGGTTGGACTAGGTGACCTTTAAATGTCCCTTCCAACCCAGACTGTTCTATGATATTTGTGAGAGATTGAACCATGTCTACAGCATAGAGAGACCAACTGGGTCTCTCCCCGCTCACTGCAAAAGCATATCTGTTCATAACATGTTGACTTTTGTGGGGTTTTTTTCCTCTGTTTATGCATTTGGGGAGGGGCAAGGGCAAGGCAAAGGGTAGACAGTTCCTGGTTTGAAACTCAAATCCCCTTGCCCTGGGCTGGACCTCGTGTTTGTATTAGGTCCTTCAGCCATTAACTTTTTGTAGCAGAGGATAATGGTGGATATGCATGTACCTCTCTGTGGATAACGGTGAAATTCTGCCTGAGAAGGGAAAGCCAACAAAAGCAGTCTGTGTCTACCAGCATATGTGGGCCAACCTCCCCCTGGCTTAGCAGACATGGTGTGAGTCCTCACCTGTGGTGAAGGTGGTGGAAATGAAGCCACTCCGCATGGTGTTTTGGGCAGCTTGCAGGCGCACAGTGTACTCTGTGGTCTCAGAAAGCCCCTCCAGGCGGATCCATGTGTCCTCGGCATCCACAATCAGCTCCTGTACATGGGTCCCAGAAGGAGGTAGACACCAAGAGCAACAGGTAAGAAAAGCGACGGGGAGCCTAAGGAGCAAGCGAGGAGGGAAGGGAAGCCACAAACTACTGCAGCCCTTGGTACCTTGCTGAGGAGTGTTGAATGTCTGCTTACACCCCTGGACTAAGTCAAGGTGAGGCCAATGAATGCATTCAGCATTTTGGGAAGGTTCAGGTGGGAGAAAGCTAGCTGGTTTGGACACAGGAGATTTAAATGTTTGCAGTCTGTGTGCTCTATTTACCGTCTCTGTTGGGATCTGTGTGCCCTTGATACAGACCATGACAGATTGCCCAAGCATTGCAAGGAGCAGAGCTGGCCAAACCTGGTTATCAACCAGCTTTGACTCCGTCAATTCCTGTCACGTTAATTTTTCTGGTCATTAGCCAATGCTACACAGCAGTATATCGAACTCCTCCTGCAAAGCTATTATCCTCTGGTCGCTGCGAGACAGTCACAGCGGCAAAGGAAACGAGACTATTTGCTGTGACGTATTTCTGATAGCGCTTGTAGCAGCTCTTCCAGACAAGCAGATACGGACACACTGATTAAATAATCAAATATATTGTATTGTGGGCTTAATTAGCTGCCTGTACCTATCTTCCTTTTTTTGCAAGAAGGGCAAATGGCATTTTTAGAATCTCTGTTCAGGGGATAGTTTTCTCCTGCCTTAGCTTGCTTGTGTTTCACCAGTTGTGAATTTCCCCTGTTCTTCCAAAATTTCCAGGCATGCCCTCTGTGCCCAGACCTGCAGGTGTGCATAAAGATTTTGCCCCAGGCAATCTTTTCCTACTTTTTCCAATTGTTTATCTAAAATATGACTTATGCAGAAAGTTGCATCTGCCCTTCTGGTCTCTCCTTGACCTAGTGAGCATTGGGGTATTTTTTTTAGCTTTGTTGCGTTTCTCCTGCTCGTTTCTCCACAGCCATGCTATTCCTTGGCTTAATGAGCCTCTTGCTCTGTGAGGACTCGCTCACCTTCCGGCTGCCGTCGGTGGATCTGTAGGTCATGACGTAGTTCTCGATCTCTCCCAGGGGAGGCACCCAGGAGAGCAGGGCGCTCCGTCGAGTGACTTCACTGGCTGTCAAATTTGTTGGAGGATCCAAAACTGCAAGGGTGGATAGGGACCCAAGGAAGCACAAGTTCTCACACGCCACTGCCCCAGCCCGATTCCCAACTCAGTGTGCTGGGATTCAGCCTTGCAACCTTGAGCTACAGCCTAAAGTCCATCCTCGCCCTCAATTTCTAGACCTCATCACCCAGCCCCAGCCTTGAACAGAGCTCTGCAAACTCTCTAAAAGTCTTCCTCTGCCTGCATGCTTTCTGAAGGGTAACAGCTCCTGAAATGCATGTGCTATGGGGTCTGTTCAGCTTCTTGTAAACAAAATGGGTTGTTGTGCTCTTCTGGACTATGGCCTTGAGCACGAAAAAGACCTGGTCAAGGGTCGTCTTTGGAAACCACATCCAGGTGAAATCAAAGAAAGGGGTGGGTGGATGTTGAAAGAATGAAAACGATGGTTTATGCTTGTTGTGATTAAACCTCTGTTCTTGTGTTGTGCTGAACACTGGTATTTAAGAGTCCTTTTGGCACATGGCAACTTCTACACCCACACGTATGTGAAAAGAGCTTTGACTCAGCCTTGCTGGCTGCTTTTCCTGGGGTGGATGTATGGCTAAGGGCGTGCAACAGGCAGTGGGAGAGGTGATTGTACGTACGAGTTGTAAAGTTGGTGCTGATGGTCTGGCTGGTGATAGGCCCATTGGTGGCATACATAGAAACTGTGTAGGTGGTACTGGGAAGGAGGTTGGTCAGCTGGTACTCCTGGTTGACTCCATCTACAAGAATTGTTTCTCCTGCAACTGTAAGCCAAAAGACATTACTTAGGGTAGATATTCAAGGTGGTTCTCCAAAATGCGTCTATGGATACGATCTCATGATCAAAAGAACTTATACTGCTGAAACAGCATTAGCTATTGTGTAGCAGCTGAGCTGTTGTGATGGTGTTTGGTCTGAAAGATGGTCTTATTTTTCCCACAGCCCCCATATTTGCCTGATGCTTTCTTTCTGTTCAGTAGTGGGTTTCATGGAATTTGCTGCACACTGAGTTTTTGTGGGATGGATACTTGTTTGCCCCTGGCCTGGTGGGCCAGTTAGTAAATCAGGAGGATCCCAGTCCCCTACTGTGTGGACTGCTGTGCTTGGTGAGGGCCAACCTGTGCGGGAGGAGCTGGTGTCTGGGACAGGGTACAGCCTTGCCACCTGCCAGCTGCTGCCCTTCCAAAGCAAGGGTTCCTTCCATACTTCCTCCGTGGAGGGTACCTGCTGAGCACTGGTCTTTTGGAAGGGGAGAGGTGGAGGTGAGCTGAAATGGGACCCTAGCAAAGCTCATGGCAGAGGGGCTCAGGGTTTTGGCTTACCTGCGTGGCGGGTGAGGACAAGGACGTAGCTCTCCACCTCTGACAGTGGTGGGTTCCACTGCAGCAGTGCCTCGGTGGGAGTGATGTTGGTGGCTGTGACTCCCAAGGGGGCATCCATGGCTGCATGGGGAACAGATTCAGAGAATCAGAGGCATTAAGAGACTGGGCTATGAACTGGAAGGGCTTCTTCTGACCCATCGCTTGTGGTCCTGCCTTGCTGCCCAGGCACATGTGCCTGCAGAAGAGTTATTGCTGCCCTAGCTGGAGGGCAGAGATGTCATTGCTTGTGCTGCTCTGCTACTTGGGCTGCTCTTCCACTGTTTTCCTGATGCATAGCCTGGAATGTTAGAAGATTTTTTAGGTTTTGACAAGTCTGGGGGTAGCAGAGGGTTTTATTCTTGCAGCAGATGCTGTTTGTGTCGAGGCTTCCCTAGGGATTATTTCTGGAAGTCTGTACTCCCTTTAGGAAAGGTTGTCATGGTTGCCCAACATCATATCTCTGGCTTCCCCATGGCCAGCACACAGATTTATCACTCCCTGCCATGACTACCCAAGCATATACAGGAAAAGCTTTGCTTAGACATACTTTAAAAGTCCTCACTGGGCCTTTGTGAGCCATCTCAAGCTTGCATCAGGCTGGTGTGAGGTTCAGCTTTCTCTCAGCTGCCTCATTGCCAGTGCAAGTAAGGTCTAGCACTGTTTAAAGGCTACCTGCCCACCAAGAGCTCCTTCCCACCTGTGTACACAGTGATGGAAGCCACCTCGCTCTCCTCCCAGCCCCGCACGCTCTTCACCCCGATCTCGTACTTGGTGGCAGGCTGCAGGCGGCGGAGGACATACTCAGTGGCATCGCTGGTGATGGCGGTGCTGTCTGTCCTCCCTGCAGGGACAGAGTCAAGAGCTTTGGCATCACAGCTGGCCCCCTCCCTGTGGTACAGGAGATGCTCAGGAGGCGGGAAATGTCACAAGCCCTCTCCAGAGCTGATCCTGGGAGTAACTGGGTTTTGTGCCTGCAGGTTCACACCTGTGTGCCCATCACTCAGCTAGCTCGACCTTTTCAGAGTCGTAGGTGAAACTGGGGCTAAGGTAGATGAGCTGGGGAGAGGCAGGTGAGGGAGATGGGATTTCAGGATCAGGCCCTAAATTAACCATTGCTGGGGAGGGCACGCTGCAGGGTCACTCCCTGTGCCCCCCTTTGCTGAGCTGGCCCTTGTCTACAGTGGGGTTGCCCATCCTTGTCACCCCATCCTCCATCCCTACAGCCTCTTTGTCCATCTCAAGTATTGGTGACTTTTCCTGGGGCACTGGGATGCTGTCTAGGGTGAGGATAACCTGGTGACTTGCTTGTGCCCACGGGTGGAGGGAGGGTTGGCAGCTGCGAGCTCAGGGCATGAGCAAGAGAGGTCTGACCCATTACCTTCAGCAGCGCGGTAGGATATTCTATAGTGGTCGAAGGTGGCGATGGGAGGACTCCAGTAGATGATCATGGACTCCTGGGTGACATTGCCCACCCTGAGGTCCTTTGGCGCATCGATCCCTGGTGAGACAGAGCAGAAAGCAAAGCTATGGGAGGCAGTTCTGCTCCCCGTCCCCCCCACTCGCCCTCCCGGCAGGATCCCATGCCTGGAAGGGATGTCCCATGGTACCTGTCGTGATGGAGCCCACAACAGGCTCAGAGCTGATGGCACCATGCACGGCCACCAGCGACACCAGGTACTCAGTGGATGGCCGCAAGCCTGTCAGGCTGGCATGCCTGCAGGTGCCATCAAGCGTGAGCTGCTGTGTCTCCTCCTCATCCCGGGGGCTGTAGGTGAGGATGAGGCGGTCTGCTGGTGGGGATGGATCACTCCACGTGACATTCACGCTGGAGGATGTCAGCTGGGAGAAGTGGAGCTGTGTGATGGGCCGAACCCCTGCAAGACAGAGAAAGGAGATGTAACCCTGATCACTTGTGGATCCCGGCCTCTGCGTTGTTCCCAGTGCTTTTATGGGAAATACCGAACAGAAGTGCCAAAGCTGCAGCTCTGGGCTCTCCATTGACCTGCAACTGTGCTGGGACTGAGAGGCAGAACTGGGAGGAAAAAAATGATGTTTTTCTCAGCTCTGCCTGCAAACATATTCCATCCCCCACCCATATGGTGGGTGATGGGGCTGTCCCACTACAGACGGTATATGCTGTCTGGGCTTCCTGACTGCATGATTTTCACCCAGAGGTGTTTGTGAGGTCCCTTAAGGCTTTGTTTTTCCTTCTTATGGAACACACAGACCACCCTGACCACAGAGGACAGTATGAGCTGGCTGTTCCCCCAACCCTGCCTTTTCCTTACAGGAGCCTCCAGCCAAGCAAGCGTGTTGAGTGCTGCTGGCCAGGAGAATGGGATCCCCATGCTGGTAGGGCCACCCTCCTTCTGAGACCTACAGACCTCCTCCCACATGGATGGATTGCACCCAGCTCTCATCAGAGTTTTGTCACCGGGGACGTGGTGGGGTGGCAGAGGTGCCATTGTGGGGCAGTGGTCTGTGCCCTTGGCCTCATCTCAACTTGTCTTTCTCTACCTGTGAAGGCATCCACGGTGGCCTCTAGGCTCTGCTGGCGTCCCCTCTCGGCAATGATGGAGATAGTGTACTCTGTCCCAGGCTCCAGCTCTGACAAGGTGAGCTGTGATTTGTCCCAGGGTACGGTCACTTCGGAGGCCATCCCTGAGGCAGGGGTGAAGGTGATGCGATAGTGGTCAATGGGACCTGTGGCTTTGGTCCAGGTCAGCGAGATGGACGTTTCTGTCGAGGCTGTAACCAGGAGGTCTCGGGGGCTGTCAAGCTCTGTGGGAGAGGGTTGGTGCAGACTGTTGTCCCCATGCACAGACTGTCCCATGGGGATGCCTGAGCCATAGAAACTAGCCACGCTTGGAGCATACAATGGGGCCAAACTTACCAGTCCTGGCATTCATGGTTGCTGGCACACTCTGCTGGCTGTCCATCACGGCCGAAATCCCAATGCCGTACTCTGTCCCTGGCACCAGATCTGCCGCAGGGTGCAAAGGACACGAAGAAGCATGAGAGCAGTGCCTGGCTGGGTGGCCTCATGGAGCAACCCTCCCAGCTCCTGTGGCCCTCCTGGGGGCCCTCCTGAACACCCCTGGGGTGAGCAGCCCTCCTGCAGGTCAGTGGTTCCTCCGTGCATTAGAGAAGAGCTGATATTTTTTTTATAAAGCCCCATGGATGACTTTGGACAGGGAATTTGGATTATTCTAGCTCAGAAATAGGCAATTTTTAAGTTGTTGCTGAGGTCTGCTGTAATTGCTGGCTTCGAGACAGAATTTGCATGTGTGTGAGCTGAGATGGGAACGATAAAGTAGCTATATTTGTTTCCAAAGTGATTTAACATCAAATATTGTCACAGAGCTGGTGTCTTGAAGAGAAATAAATTATGCAGAGTAAATGAAATGCACATTAATTAGGAAAGGCGCAGTCTTTCTGGGAGCCAAATCAAGCGCCGCTCCTTGGGGTGGACGTATCCTGCAGTGCCTCTCTTAAGGGACATGGGGATCCAGCTCATCCAGCTTCTTTCCCGCACACCTACTGCTGATCACGGTTTTATCTCCATGAGGCATCTCCTGCCTCTGCCTGTCGCTTCTGCTTGGCTGCTGGCAGCTTTATACCCCTCCTCCTGGCGCTTCATGATCTTTCCCACGGGGTTAGAGGAAGCCACAAACCCTCCAGCCCTGCCTCACCCTGCCTTGCTCAGGGGCAGCATCCCCTGAAGCCACCAAAACCTTCCCTAAGAGGCCAGTAGGGAGGGAAACCCCCATCCCCTGCTCCTTTCCTCTCGCTACGGTGCAGTCTCAGTGCCGGGGGGGAGATGGACTCCCTTCACCTCTGCCCAATAAATGTCAGAAGCATCCCGGAAAGGAGGAGAAGAGCCTGGGAAAAAGTGGAAGGAGAAGGAAGAAATGAACAGCAGCATATAAAACAATGTCTTTTCTCTACCAGCTCTTTTGGGTTGAGCAAAGTTGCGGATGTTTCTGTACAAATGCTGATTTTGAAGAGAGACATATGGGGCAAGGCAAGGCTTGCTGTTGGCTGAACATGAGCCAGCAGTGTGCCCAGGTGGCCAAGAAGGCCAACAGCATCCTGGCCTGTATCAGGAACA
>JAOXNO010000004.1:796723-818139 GCA_028565335.1 Limnodromus scolopaceus
ATTCTATGATTCTATGATTTTTAAGCTTAAATCTTTGATAAGCTCTGCTCAGCAGCATTCCACACTGCTTTTCCTGCAGGCAGATGAAGGTAGCTGAAGGAATCACTGGTTGCAGCCTGGGTGGCTGGAAACCCATGGACTTTTCCCCACGTGCAACAAGACCTTGGACAACAGGGGTACCACATGCGTAACAGAGCTATGGGAGAGGCTCATGTGCCACCCACACTATGGCTATCCTGGCGCTTTTTGGGCTTTCTTTTGCCAGCAGAATGTTTTTTGGGTTATTTTCTGCTATAATTATTTTTTTTAATTTGTTTGTCTATTACATAGTGCTCTGGGAGCTAGAAGCAATGCACTTAAGTGATGATGGAGGCACTATATAAAAATTGCTCACTGCTTTCGACTTAAGCCTCTATCTCTGGAGCTTGCTCTCAGGGTGTTTCTTGTAGCTCTGCCTGAGCCTGGCAGAAGGCAGGAAACGCTGGTGCTGCCAGGTACAGACTTGGCAGCTTTTTTAATTTTTACTGAGAGAAAAGAAGAGCCTTCACACTGTCTCTTCCTCCAAGGCAAGCTTCGGCTGTGCCATGGATATCATTGCAGTTTAGGTCACTGGGGTGACATTGCACCTCTGCCCCAGGGAGGAGGATTTGGCCCATTTTTAATGCCTAGAAAGCAGTAAATACCTAGAGGAAAGGTAGCAGGGGGCCAGCACCAGGTCCCCAATCCCTTGCTGTCCTGCTACATCTCATCCCGCTTCTCTATGTGCATCCTCATCACGAATGCAGCAGAAACTATCCTTCACATTTCTTTTTTCTGCATACCACATATTCCAAGCTAACTGCTCTAATTGTTTTCCTGCCCTGCAATATTTCTCATGACTTGGTGCCACTTTGTCTGTAACTTCACATTCAGTTTTCCCACTGAACTTATTCCTACAGATCCATCAGCAGAGATACTTGAGCTGTCTTTGGGATGGGAAGGTCCCAGGAGGGCAAAGACAGTCAACGTGGAAGAACTTGGTGCCCTGCCTGTCCTGTCCTGAAGAGCTTCAAGCTGAATGAGTGATATTTTTTATATGCGTGTAGGTAAGTCTCTTCTTTGCTCCAAAAAATGCCACTGGAGCCACAAATCTGTCAGACAAGTGGTTGTAGTTGAAAAAAAGGAAACCAGATCTCATACGGTGCTTTGTGGTGTTGCTGCAAAGGGTGTTTGGGACTTTTCTGGTAGTGGGAGGTGGGTGGTGTTTGTAGCCCCTGGTGACAGCCCCTGTAGTAGCCTGAATAGCGTACAACTTGAGGGACTTGCTCTAAAATAGCATCCCTGGATTCACATCTGCTTTGTGCCCAGTTTGGAAAAAGGCAATGAACTTGGGGAGCCTGGATCCCCCATCGCTGCCTACAGGGCATCGGCACCTGCGGCTCTTTCCCAGCAAGGAAAAAAAGAAGGGCAAAACAATATTGTCCTCTAGATCAACTTAAAAAGCCTTCCTCTCCCCATTTCTCACTTTGCTCCTTGCCAGCTCTATTTGTGACCTGGAGAGACCCTGGCTGGAACTGCATCATCAGGAGGTGCATCACTCAGCTCATGGATAAGCAGCGCCCAAATCCAGACCCGCAGAGGGGAAAATGATCTTAATCCCAAGGATAACCTTCTCTCTGGTAACTAGTAAACTCCAAAACAGCCTCCAATATGTTTCGGCATGAGGGTAACTGGGCATTGGTGCTGATTTGGGATTTCTGTCGCCCTACTTGTTTGCACACATACCTGCGAGAGTGGCCCGGGTGGTGGGACCAGTGTCCCGTGGCACCAGGACTTCGTGGTAGTGCTCTCCTGCCAGGGTGCTGTAGACCACCCTGTAGCTGTGCGCCTCGGCCTCACTGTTGTCCCAGGCGAGCTCGAGGCTGGCAGGAGTCCGTGAGCCCACCCGTAGGTTCTTGGGGGCATCAATCTCTGCATGACACAAGGAAGAGAGGCTCTGCCTCACCACCGGGCACTGGGAATGCACCCTTGGTGTGCCTAAACAGCAGTGGAGGGGTACGCAGGTGTGATGTCCGTGAGGTCCCACATGCGGACCCTCCTCCCTGGGGCATGTCCCCATGGCAGGAGGTGGGACATCTGCTGTCACCTCCTGCTCAGCACAGACCCGGAGATGCCACCCATGAGACTGATGCAAATGCTGGCCTATTCACAGCATCCCTCAGTAGGTTGCTTCAGGAGCTAATTGCATGTTATTTGAAACAGAAAAGCATTTTACCCTTATATTACAGTAAGAGAAACTGAGGCAGCGTGCATAAGAGAAAAAGGGCTCTGTAGCAGTCATGCGTTGGCCTGAACTGCTCTTAGAAGAACCTTGAGCATCTTTACAGGCTCATTCATGCTTAGACATTGCCCAAAAGGTTTGTTTATTAGTGCTGCTGGTGCTGTGCACCAAATCTGTTCTGATTTGCACAATAAACCTCTCCTGTGAGCAATGGGTTGGTGCCGGGCAGGGGCTGGGCACCAGCAGACGGGGGTAATTACTGCTCCTTGATGGATCTGAGTTTAGAGGGGGATTTTTTATGTTGCCTTTTAGAAATAAAGCAAGGAAGGCCAGCGCAGCAAATCAGTCGGGGTGAACATCGCATCCGAAATATATATCTATAGAGATATATACACACACAATTCACACACCACAGTTATTGTAATAGGAGCCTAGTATCCACCAGTAACGTACATGACAAGTAATTTATATACTATAAACCAGCACTGAAATACGCGCTCTACCTCCTCCTTTATGGCACAGTAAATTAAACCTGTTAGCTATCTGCAGGCTTAACATTAATTAAAGTTTTACCGACCAGTTAGGGTATTCAGAGGAGATATAAAGTAAGATAACCACATTTCTGACTGGGCTGCTTTCAGCTGCTTGACTGCCGATTCCTCGGGCAATGCATCTGCCTTGGCTCTTGACGCTGAATGGGAGCGAGCATCATCTTAAATTCAGGCCTGTGTTTGCTGCTTTGGTGCTTTTGAGAATCGCACGTTGATTTATGGGTGCTATTAAGGGTGTAAACTGCTGGGGTTTTAAAGTTTTAGTTGTGGCCTCAAGCTAAGCTGTGGGTTTGCATGGGTGTTGAAGGTGGTGGGGACGTGTATCACAGGCAGCAGCAGGTTCAGCCTTGATGCTGCAGCAGGATGTGGCCAAGGTGGTGTTTGCTCAGGGGTTGTCATCTAAATGCGGGTTTTTGAGTCTTCTGCCTGGTCGTCGGCATCTGGGGTCACCTGGGGTTCCCTGGGGTCCATGGGAGCATCTGCAAGGGGCACAGAGCACTGGCGGTTTAGGGACTAAACAGAAATGTAGGCACTGGTGGAGGGGGGTTCAGAGCGTTGTGTGAGCTGTGCATATGTGTTTTAGGGTGAGCTGAATCGTTTGCTCTGCCTTGCTTTGCACCAGGACCATGACAGGATGCGAGACACCTGCATTCAGGCATCTGCATTCAGACCTGCATCTTAAGCTACATGTTCTCATTGTGCCGCTTCCTCCCAGTAGACCAGATTAAACTCCAGCTCACTCGTGCCAGGGGAAAACCAGGACCATTAAATCCCAGATGCAAAAAAAAATATCAAAACAACTTGATTTGCCTCTGGATATGTAAACCCCCATGCTCATTGCAGGACAGCCCGTCTGCAGATCGCAGCAAGCCATTTCCCCATGCTTGCTGGAGGCTTAAAAGTTCATGCCGGTTCTCCCAGCAAAGCCAACTAGCTACCTGTGGTGAACTGGGCGAGGGCTGGCTGGCTCTCGTTGGCACCCCGCAGGGCACTGACGGCGAGGTGGTAGCGGGCGCCGGGGCGAAGGGCCTGCAGGGAGTACTGGCTGAGGGGGGGCTGCAGGCGGAAGGTGGTCCTCCCCCCTTCCCCGTCCGCCAGCCCGTACTTCAGCAGGATGGCATCCACCTTGGCACGTGGCGGCGTCCACTCCACAAAGGCCACTGTGTCGGAGACATCCCGCACCAGGATCTGTGTGGGGCCATCAATGACTGCAGAGGAGGGGGGGAAATGAACACCTGTTATTTTGGGGGAGTTGGATGGGGAAAGGTGGCAGCTATGGGGACACCAAACTTCAGGGATTCTTCAACCCAACCTTCAGAGTGGCCCAAATTAGCAGGTGGGGACAAGGCAGAGAGGTGCTGTGGGCAAGAGACATGATCCTCTGCCCCAGGGTACACAGGGGGTTTGATCCTGTTGGGTTCCCAATCCCTTGCCCCAGTCTCCCGTCTCTTTCCTGAACCCTCTCCACTTCAACGTCTCTCCCAGGCTGTGGATAGCAGAGCAGGACCCAACGGCTCTCCCACTGATGCCCATTACAGCTATAATGCAACTCATGCCCTTTTCTTAAGCTGGTTATTGACAACAATTCCTCCCAGGCTTCTTCAGGTGGCATCTCCCAGGATAAAACCTTCTACATCTAATTGTGGTCCACTTTCCTTGCTCCTAGGTAGCTGCTCGTACTTCATGATGCTTTGAAAACCATACAGTTTTCCTTTGTGCCCAGCTTTGTGAGCCATTTGAGCTGCTTTTTATCGATGATCTCCTTCCGTTCAATTTACTCTTTTCTGAGCCTTTCCATCACTGGCAAAATTTATCAGCAATGATATTATGTCTTTTGAAAGGCGTTGACAATGTGTTAAATAACGTGGGGCCAAGGACTGATCCAAGCATTGAGGACTGAGGAACGTCTCTAGAAATGTTCCTGCTTTGGTGCCAGCTCCTGGTTTGTTGTTGAGGGATCAGCTTGTAAAGCTGTTGACGTTTTAGCAGTGGGGAGAGAGGAGAAAATGCAACTGCTCTCAAGAGTCTTCATAACTTGCTGGGTGTGGGGCTATAGTGGGTGTCCACCAAACCCCCTCAGATAAAGGGGCTTTAGCAAAATTCATACCAGGGGTCTGCTGGGAGACAATTTTGGACATTTCTGCTTTCTTTTGCAGAGAATTGGGCCCTTATCTCCTCCGCATTCCCCAACACTCAACCTCTGGAAATCATGGGTTCAACCCTCAGTGATGGATGCTTTGAGTCCAGTTGCTGCATGGATAGATGGATGTGCCAAGCCTGGCCATCACTCCTGTGCCGTGGCAGCATTGATGCATGGAGCCTGCTGGGCAGCCCATTTTATCGCTTACATGATCACAAGGTGGGTGAAACACCCCATGCTGGTTCTGTAATTCAGGCTGTACTGCATGCAAGTACATCTAATACACTGTATATATTAGAAAATGACACTATATAATAACAGTGTGCTGAAAGCTGCACCCCAGGGTGGGAAGTTCTGGGGGAGATGTGTGTGGGCAGGGGTGGGAAGGACCAGAGAGGATTAGAAAAAGACTTGGGGGAACTGGGAGCCAGTGGCTGAGGTCTGGGGGCCAAACAACAATGGAGAAGGGAAGACAGCTGGGAAGCAGGGTGTTTAGGTAGGAGCTGGGTGTCTGCCTTGGCTAGGACCGGGTTATGCTTATCCAAACCCTGAATCTCCAACTACCTCATGTTGTCCAGTCATCCAGGTGATGCCAAGCAGCATCAAGTTCTACTTAGCTGTGCAGCATGAAACCATGCCTTTGCTGCTTGATGTCGGCACAAAGTGTTGAGGCAGAACAGGGGTTGATGGGGGCATGAGGACCATGAGGGCAAAGCTACGGGGGTGGTGCAGAGGAAGACAAACACACCAGCACAGGGACGCCTTCATGGGGCATCCACAGGGACCCCACCACTCCGTTTGCGCTACCCTAAGAAGGTCAACCCCTGAGCTTGAAGTACCTGCTTCTCTCTGTTTTTTGCTGACTTCCTAGGGAAAGGAAGATTTGGTCTTGACCAGGAGATGTCTCTGTTAAGCCGTGTCGAGCTGAGCGTGGAGGCAAAGCAGGAGGAGAGGACTGTGCAAGGAAGCTCAGACCTGCAGCAAGCTGCTAGTGGTGGAGGGACCCTCCCTTCACTCTCACTCTTGCCTCAAATTAGCAGCCTGGAGAGAGCATCACCTCGTTATAACCCTCCGGCAGCTATTTAAATGCTGTTTCCGTTTGCAACAGCTTGGATGGAGGTAGACATCTGCCTGGCTGCCAAGGCAGACTGCAACAGATCTGGCACGGAGAGCCTCTTCTCCCCAGTGAGCTCTGCCCATCGCCACGTCTCCTTCGGCGAGGAGAAGACCCAGTTCTTTCACACTTGCTGAATTTCCTCTAGCCCACGGGATGGACCAGCGACCGGCCAAATAAATTGCTTAGGAGGTGATGCGCCGTTGCTCCTGCCCTGCTGCCTGATTTGCCTGAATTGGTGGGAGTAGAGGGTATTTAGTGGCACAAAACCAAGTGGGAGTTTTAATCTGTTATATATGAGTAGGCAATACATTTATAGAGATGTTTGTTGGGGGCCTCTGAAATGTGAGATTAATAGAAAGAGGAATTTATGCAGCAATATAATAATAAAAGTGGACCTACCCCTGTACTCCCAACCCCATTAAACCTTGGTTTCTGCGCTTGCAGCAGTTCGGGAGAGAGGGACAAAATATCACATGAAGAAGCGGTTGCCGTGCTGCACCTGTAGCTGGGGTAGCTGGGTGCTGCTAGTTTTATCCCTGCCCATGCAGTGCCGGGCTGCTCTCACTGATGGGACCTTATTTTGGGGACCAAGCCCTGCCGTGCTGCCAGGGGTCAGGCTCACTCACGGGTTGAAACGCTGTCGGAGGTGGGAGGGCTCCTGGCTTGTTCCTTCAGGGCCACCACGGTGACGGTGTACTCTTCCCCTGGCTTCAGCCCCGTCTGGTTGAAGGTGGTGACGGTGCTGGGGAGCTGGGCAATCACACCACCCTCGTTATTCTGCCGGGGAGCAGAAATAACCATTAAAAACCAACCAAAAAAAGGTGTTTTGGGGGGACTGATGCATGGAGAGGAGGTGCCCCCCACACTGCATCCTTCCACACCCAGGCCCGCACCCCCAAACTGCATCCTCGCCTAGGCATGTCCCACTGTGGAAGTGCAGAAACCCAGGGTAGAATCGCCCACCAAGTGTAGAGCATCCACTTTGTGGGGCTGAGAAGTCCTCCCCCATCCCTTCTTCCCCCCCGCCCCCAACTTCTGTATTTTGCCATCTGTGTGTCTGCTGCTCTTCAGAAAAGATGATAACACCAAAGCCTGGGCTAGACTTCTTTTCTGTGCTTTTCATATGCCAGGAGCCTTCTGTTGTTCATATATAGGTATGAAAGCGTGAGGTCTTTATTTTGCCATCCCCTGCTTTTTAGGTATCTTTATTAAACTCATTATACTTCGTGGTTTTGCTCTGAAAAACTGTAAGGCTTTAAGCAAATGTCACCTTTCCTGCCAGTGTTTGGACAAAGGATCTTTTCTTGCCGCTGTCTTCACTAATAACACGCTAAACAAATCTTTGCACATAGCCCTCAATTCATATTCATCTCTTTTCTCATTAAACGGGAAATCTTCCATTGTAGCTATAAATTGCCAGCTTACCTTCCCTAATTTTCTTTTCTAAATCTGTCTTCGCTTCACTTTCCCCCCCACCCAGTCCCCAGTGCAGGCAGCAGATGGGAAACCCCCCCCTGACCTGGCTTTCAGGGGTGAGAGCACCGGGGGGACCACGGAAGAAGGATTGCTCTGCGGGAAAAGTGCAAGCATTCTGGTGGGGAGACCGAGGACCCAAACTAGCATCCTCTTGCCCGGTTTCCAGGAAGACACAGTGAGTTCAGCTTTGCTCGTAGAGGTTATTTGTCACGCTGCTGTTAGAACTTTGAGGGTTTTTTAGCCTCTGGGACGAGGTTTTGGTTTTATTTGGGGTGCGGCAATGCTTTAGCGTTTGCCTAAGCAAGCATAGCTTCCAGGCAGTCAAGGAGACAGCACCCTCTGCCTTATTTTATGAGAAAAGCTGGTGATGGAGACTCGAGAGAGAGTCTGATTTTTGGAAGCCAATGGGCAGGAGCACAACTGTGTCTTTACAACACAGGACCATGCGCTTGAGTGATGGATGCGATAACTTCAAAGCCCGGCAATCTATCCCGTCACCACCCCGAAAACTGGCACCCAAACCCAGCCATCCTTTGGCGCTTGATCTCTTCCTTTAAATCCTGAAATGTTTCTGTGTGGTTTTGGGTTGTAAGCTTAAAAATGGAAAGGTGGACCAACGGTTAGTATTTATGCGATGGCTTGAGATGATGACCCCGTGGGGAGACGTTTGCTTCTATCCCAGCAATTCCGCACCTTAAAATGGATATATCCCCATTTATCTGTTTCAGGGGGATGCTGTTGAGCTTAATTCCCGAGCAGCAGTGAAATGTTTGAAAGATACAATGATATATAATGTTTGAAAGGGTTTTTGCTACTAGACTGAAAGCTCTTCCCTGACGTTGTCTTATCGTTTTGATTTTTATCTTAATGGTGAATGAAAATTACCCTGGGCTTTATGTCTGTGGTACCTGAACTTCAACTTCTGACAAAATTTGCATGTGGATGTACCCAGAATTGCACCCAAATCCTTCCAGCCTTTTTTGGAAATGAGGGAATGAGTTATTTAAAGCAATTGGGCCCTTGCTTTATGCTGTATAATGATACTTTACAGTTAAGAGCATTTAAAATGTTGGGGCCAAGTTCTGCAGTTCCTCACTGCCCAGAGCTGCCTTTGACTCCAGCGAGGATTTTGTACAAGTGAAAATGGCATAATTGAGCCCTTAATCAGCATTTCTTTTACTGCTGGGGCTTAAATGTTCTTGTAAAGAGGCTCCATATACAATTGAAGCTATACTTATGGCTAAATGGTGTAGAAATTATGAATATAGATTAAATACTTCATGTACAATTTTTGTTGCTGCGCATAGAAAATACGCGATATTTAGGGCAACATTTTCATCCTTTCATCTTTTCTGGCACAAATTCTACCTGTTCATCACTGCGATTAAAATTCCGTGGCAGGAATTAGCTGTGCATGTGACTCGGGGATGCTGAAGGTTGCTGTCTGAGGGCTGGTGGCTGCTCGGTTCAACCCAGGCTGCTTCGGGTAGCTGAGTGTGCAGAGAGCAGCGGTGAGGAAGAGGAGAAGGAGGAAGGGTCACAATAAAAGAGATGGAAGGGAAAAAGAGGAGGTGACAGCAAGAGGCAGCGAGGCTGGAAGGTTTATTTATTTACCTGCTCATCTCTTGATTTTATGGGGAAATTTCTTTGAGAACATGTCTGCCTTGACACCAAAGACCACTGGGGAAATGCAGGTTGAGGTCTTTGGGGTTGTCTGATGTGAAGCACATAAATTGCAAACAGAGGTTGTTTGGGGGTTTTTTTTGAGGGCAATTGGAAGCTAATTTGGGACCTGTTTGCTCTGTGTTTTTCAGGGTGACCGGGTGTACCCCATGATGGCATGCATGTGGCAGCGGTACCTTGGGGATAAAGCTGATCTCCCAGCCGTCGAAGGGGAAGGAGAAGGGCTCCCACTGCACTTCTGCTGTCGTCTCTGTGATGGTCTTGAACTTCAGCCCCTGTGGTGTGGCGAGGTCTGGAAGGGAGCAGGGGGTGGTGAGAAGAGCGAGATGGGTGTGTGGGTGCTGCTGCCCCCATCCTGCTCCCTGTGGCTATTTTTTTATCAGGACAACAAAAATGGGGAACCTTTTGGTAGCTGTTAGCAGAGTTCCTTTGTCTACCCTCTGGGCAGGTTGGAGGAAGAAGAGGAAAATGCTTGGGCTGCTGGATGCTGAAGCATCCCACTGCATCACCATGCAAACAGAGTGAGTGAGGGGGTTGCAAAAGGGGTGTCTGGATAGTTTACATTTCCCTCCTGTCCTGTGTGTCTTTAGTTTCCAAGGATCCTTTCTGGATGTTGCCATTACGGCTCGATACTCCCGTTTTCCTCTGTGCATCATGGTCCTGGTCAGGACTACATAAGTCTTGATGCACAGCAGCATACCCTCTTTCTGTGCTATAACCCACGGCATGGAGATTCATCCCGGGATGACCCATCCAGGAGTGGGAGGAGAACCTGTGACTTCTGTGATATATCATAATATTTCCTATGAGGAAAAAAAGTGTAATATTCTTGGCCCAAACACTGAAAACTATTCAAACACTGTCAGTTTCTTTGATTTTTAGTCATTTGGGTTTTCATCCAGATTGAGTCTTTCTGCAGAGGTGGGCACATTTCCCTTTCCTATATTCTCATACAGCTATAAATGGGGATAAAAATATTCCCAATAGTTTTTTTTTTTTGAAGTCTCAACTGCTTCTAGAAGGTTTTTATGGAAAATGTGAGCCAGCTCGAGCTTCACCTCTGGTTATTTGGGTACCAAGCCACAAGTGCAGTAGGATACTTACTGGTCATCACCTTGGAGGTAACAGGGATGCTCAAGACATCGCTGATGACTGCGTAGATGCTGATGTTGTAAGCAACACCTGGCTCCAGCTCTGCGATGGTGATGCTGCTCCAGTCCCCAGGCACCCGCTGCTGGAGCTGGGTGCCTCCTGGCCCCGCTGGCTGGTACGAGACGACGTACTCGGTGGCTGCCCCGGGGCTGTCCCATGTCAGCTCGATGGAGCTGTCGCTGATCCCAGTCACTCGCAGGTTTTCGGGAGGAGCCACTGATGGGAAGGGCAGAGGTAAGGAGAGTGTCAGGGGGTGTGTGGCTTATCCTCCTGCCCGGCCGTGGGGATGGGTGTGTGGGTCTCCTGGTGGGACTTGTGCACGGGCTTTGGGCTGGGAGCTACGTGCTAGCTGTGGTTACATTAAATGCTATAGCAAGAGAAAGGCTCAGGAGAACCTGACTGCAGCTTCTGTTGCTCCAAGGGTTTACCACCAATGTCGGGGACAAACCTCACTGGCTTTTTGCTTGCCTCCCAACGTTTTGCCCGCGGTGTCTCTGAGGACAGGGACAACAGGGAGGCAGTCAAATTGCAGGGCATGAGCAGGTACTATGTGACATGCTCTGCCAGGTATGGGTTTCTCCCAGGCTTTCTGGTGCTTGTACAGGGTTCTGGGCACCTTGAAGTCCTTACTCCTACATTAGGGTCTGTCTCTCCCCATGCATGCCCCTGCTACCTGCTGAGCAGTCCTGCCCTTCGTAGCCATCCTCGCAGATGCAGAGACCATCCTGGCAGACCCCGCGGCCACTGCAGGCGTTGGGGCAGTGCAGCCACCCGCAGTCCTCCCCGGCGTAGCCCTCCTGGCAGATGCACGTGCCGTTGGCACAGTAGCCTTTCCCCGAGCAGTCGCGGGGACACCGCAGCTGGGAACAATCCTCCCCGGCGAAACCCTCCTCGCAGACGCATTCGCCGTCCACGCAGAGCCCACGGGAGCCGCAGCCAGCAGGGCAGCGGAGCTGGGAGCAGTCCTCGCCCCCGTAGTCGTTGTCGCAGATGCACTGGCCCTCCAGGCAGACCCCGCGGCTGGAGCAGCCCCGAGGGCAGCGGGGCTCGGAGCAGTTGCTGCCCGCCCAGCCCTCCATGCACACGCAGCTGCACGACTCCATGCTGAAGTTCCCGTGGCCGCTGCACTGCGGGGTGTAATCCAGCTGCCCTGCAAGGACGTGGGATGAGGGTCAGAACCCACCGGGTGGGAGGTGGAAAAGGGCAGCCTGGGGCCTGGGTCAACCCGTCTATGGGTTGTGGGGAATTGGGGCAAGGTTGTGGGGCAAGTAGGGGATGGTCCTCCCTCAGGCTGACCATACCCAGCTTTGGGGAGCTGGTGAGCTTAGAGCTGGCAGGGGCAGAACTGGTGATATGGGCTCATGGTGTGGCTTGGGTGAGTACCCAGGAGTTTATCTGTTCTCTCGTGAGTGCTAGCTTCCGTGGCTATGGATGCCATCAGCTTTCTTGGGGTGCAAGCACTCCCTTTGGTTTCTCTTCAGCTCAGGGCTCAAGTTGATGAGAACCTCCCTAAACCTCTTACTGGGAAAAAGCTTCCCCTAGCCAAGCCATCTGCACCAGCCATGAATTAGCAGGTTCCTGGGGTCTCCTCTCCACCCACTGTTTTTTTTTTACAGGTGAGAGAACCTGGTCCGCCTGCTGTCTCTCCTACCAGAAGCAGGTGTGTACCCAAAGACACAGTCTTCATTCTTGTCCTGATGAGCCTGATTAAGACAGAGCCATTGGCTTTGCACAAAGTATTTGGGTGTGCTGGGGTTGTGGGAAAGCAGGGAAAGCACATGCTACCATGACCACCATCTCCAACGTCCTCCCTTTACCTGGCAGCCTTGCACAACACACCGGGGTGAGGAGGGATGCATGAGGATGAAGGCAGCAATTACTTTGACACAGCCAATGCTCCCCTCTTTTGCCCCTCCCTGGGCATAGCTGACCCATTGGTCCAGCTAAGAGTTTATCCCAGACAGGCTAATTTTTTCTTGCTAATTTTTACTGCTTTTCTTCCTCATATGAACCAATGAAGAGCAGAAACCCTTTCCTTGCTTCCTCAGACCCTTGGGAAGACTCTGTGCCATGAAGACCACAGTGCTGTGATCCCCCAACTAAGCTTTCTATGCCAGCTGAGCTAACTGAGCAGCTCTTCCCGAGGTGGGTGCAGCAGATGCTCGTGTAAAAGGGGTTCAGTTACGTGCTGTACCAGACAGACTCATTTGGATTACTTTGCAGGATGTTTCCTATCTAAACTGTGAATACTGGGAATGGCGATCAGGTTCTCTTCAGATCTTACAGCCTCTGGTTAAGTTATCAAAAGAGGAGAGAGGATGCTTGTAAGTATGCTAGAAGAGAGCAGCTTTCCTTGGGGAAATGCCTCAGGCAAAGGAGATCAGGTTGGGATCCTGATCTCCTTTGCAGTGCAGTGAATTGAAAGCAACTCCAGTAAAAATAAATTAAATTACTCCGTTTTTAGCTCAGCGTGCATCTGCGATCAGAGCGGAGACTCCACTGAGCGATGAATGTTTAATGGGACCGTCTGCATATGTTGCAAGTAACCCAAATAGGCCCATCAGAGTTTCAAATTAATTCATTTAAAACAGGTTTTTCCCCATTGCGTTTTCTACGTGATTTTAACCCTTGCTTTGCATGCGCTGGTGGCACGTGTGGGTGTTTTCTATTTTGTCTTTTTTTAATGCAGCTGATGGCTGTCGCATCCCGGGGGAATCCGGGCTGAGCCCACAGCTGGAAACACACTGATTACCCCTGGCTGCACGGGAGGTGTCAGCCCGGGTCACCCTGCTGCCTGTGCCATCCCGGTTTCTCCCTCCCCGACCCACACACTCTTGGTCCAACTCTCTTGACTTGAGTGTGGGTCACTCCCGTTTCATTTTAATGTGTCCTCAATATAGAGGAGTTGGGGTACCACTGGAAAAATCACACTAAGTGCTGCAAAACTTTAAAAAAGGCAGCGGGCATTGGGGGAAAAAGGGTTGCTTTTAATTTTTCTTCCTCTCTGCTATTGTTCTTGGCCCGAAAAGTAGTTTTTTCATGGAAAGATGCCCTGCACAACTCTCCTTGTTTGGTGGCTTTTCCCCATCAGGAGCCCTGGTGTGTCAGAGCCCCGAGATGGCCTAGGCTGCAGAAGGAACAAATGCCATTTGGGACAGGACCTCTTCCCAACCTCCCCAAGAGGTAAGGAAAACCATCGGTGTGCTAGCTCCTGTGCTGTTGAATTGCAGCCTCTAGCCCAAACCTTTCTTAATCCATCTCATTTCAACTTCATGCTGCTTCCCTGGTTCTGAGGAATGGCCACAGTGAAATGAGGGGCCATCTTTGATGGGGTAACCCTAATGGGGGCTCTTGGAAAGCTTCACAAACTGCACATATTGTTATTCTGATGAGGTATCCTGTTGATGGTTTTGTGCCTTTGTTATAGGTTTTGTTTGCATCTTTCATGGCAATGGAAGTTATTCCCTGCATTTTTTATTCTTTTTCTTTTAAACTCAGCTTTTCATACACTTTCACTCCTCCTACAAAGAAGATGAAGGGATTTATTGCTGACTCCTGTGGTGCTGCCTTCAGCCCAGGGACAGCTTAGGAGAGCAGCAGCTATGTCCCCCTTCCCAGTCCCACACGCAGTGGCAGATCTCTAACAGCATTGCATGGAGTGCAGGGTTGGGACATTGCCTTGCTCACCCCTTACAAGTGATATTTTTATCCGTCACAGAGCTTTAGCTCTGGCCATTACAGGATTTTTGCAGTGAGCAGGACATGGGGGCTCAAGCGACAAAATCCCTTCCAGCAGTTGTCCTGCCTGGGAGGACCTAAGCCAGACTTTTCCCTAAAGCCACAGCAACACCACAGGTGAACACAGGTGTTCCTCTGTCACCACTCTGAGTGGCATCACTGATTTTTGTATTTATTTCTCCTGCTTTTTGATCAAGCCCTCAGTCCCCAGCAAGAGCTAACAGGATGGCATTACTACCTGTGGCTGCATTTTCTTGGCAGCAATTGGAGTTGCATTGGTCCCGGAGTATGGAGACCTCCCTCTCCAGCATCTCAATCCTGCTCAGCAGCTCCTGCAGGGACGGGAGGGAGGTGGAGCACTTGCAGGCCTGCTTGGGCAAGTTTATCCTGTGGGTGAAGGTGACCTGGCTCTCGCTGTCAGAGGTCTGCTCTGCGTACTCCGCCAGCCGATCGTCTTCTGAACTCACCTCCTCGGCTGAAGACTTGAACATGGATGAGCAGCAGCTGTCCAGGGGGATGTTGATGTTGTAGATGTGGTGGAAGACCATGGGCTGCTCTTTAATGGGTGGGCTGCAGTTGGCAAGGCCACCCTCCTCATCCACTGCTGCCCTCTTGGCCGGCTCTGTTGTCACCTCCAGCCGGCACTCAAAAGGCTTGAGGACGGCGCCCAGCAGAAGTAAGTTGAAGCTGATAAGCACATTCCTCAGGACTGGGTTTTCGCTGTCAGTACCCATTTTCTTGGAAGAGGGAAGAGCCTCCTAAGCCAGTGTTGGTCAGCCACGCAGGGAGGACCTGAGGACACAGAAGGAAAAGATCGTGGTTGGTGTTAGCCCTGAAACTGTGCTCAGCTTAGAGAGGTAAGTCCTGCTGGGAAAAGTCATCCAAAGAGAAGTGGGGCTGATTTGACCCATGCATAGTCTTGCTGACTTTGGTGGAGCCCAGATCAGCCCCGAGCGAAGCCCATGGTTGGTGTGGAGACCCTGCCATAGCCCTTGAACAGTGACAGAGGCAGATACTTGTTGCTATTACTAATTATTTTTTTTTAAAGGAAACAGTTAATCTGGTACTAAGAAAGCACCAAATACATATTTTCAGGAGAAACACCCCTTATGGGATCTACTTTCAGTGTCATATCAGTACAGCATGTAGGGTTCAAAGGGTTAACACATGGGTGACAATAACACATCCCTGAGCTCTCCTTTGGTTGTCTCCTGTGCCCCAGGAGCTGCACCCGGGGTTGCTAAGCTTCCTCCAGTAGCTATAGGAACGGCAGCCTCGTTGTTAAACACCGTTAAATTACACCATGCAGGCTCCAGCTTGTTCAGGTCGATGTTCTGAGCAGACGAATCCCTCCCATTAAAGCGGCTTCACCCCCCCGGCCCACGCTCTATATTACGGGTTAACCTTGCCTTGATTTGGAACAACACAACTTCTTGTTCCCATATCGATCGTGAACCCCCGGGCGGTAATCCAGCCTCTGAGAACTACATTTATCTCCAGCCTAAAATCACCAGTGCCAGCCCCCGTTGTGCTGGGGGATGGGTTCTCCCCCATTACTCTTGTCGGGACTGTTGTGTACTGACCAATACTTGATGCCAGCTGGTTTGCCATGAGGAATCGCAGCCTGGTCCATCGGAGGATAAGGATAACGGGCAGGGGAGGCTGTGTCTGCAATGTCATTGCACCCAAAGATATGGCTTGTGTTTTCTTTGCAGGAGGTAGTTTACGTGCAGTCCAGGTGGGATTGCTGGCATGCAGCTGCTTGGAGAGCTCGTTGTGCTGTGGTCAAAGGCTCTCAGCTGAGCCCTGGCACTGCTTCAGTGTCAGAACAGCTAATTAAATACAACTATTTATCATTAATATTTCCAGCTAATACCTTGAAACGTCTGATTGAATTTCTTGCAGCATTTTAGGAGGGAATGTAAATCACTGTGTTTGCAGCTCCCTACCTGTGTTGGGTTTGTAGGACCTGGACTGATGAACGCTGGAGATGTGCTTGCTTTGCGGTTCTTTCTGCACCAGTAGTGCAAAAGATGCAGCCAGCACATTAAATCTGGTCAACAGGCTCTTTACGGGGCTGGTAAAAAGATACAAAGAGCTGAAGACCTCCTCTCTGCATCACCAGAAACTACCAAAGCTCCAAGAAGTCATGGGGTTTAGGTATTATTCAAAGCCAGGACATAGCTCTTGTAGCGTCCAGCCTTAATTCATAATTAACTTTGATGACTCTGTATTTAGTACCATTAATAACTTTATATTCAGACTCTAAGAGGTCCTAGCCATTCATACAGGTTTGAAGACTATGAAATAGTACATGGGACTAGGTGGGTTTAGAAGGACTTTAAACCTTGAGGACTTAAACCCCCAAGTGCTGGGGTGACACCCTTGGATGGGACCTGCCTTGAAGGGTCACTCTATGGAGCGGAGCAAATTGCCATATTTGCCACCTACAACGTGCTCCTTCTTCTGGGACATGTGGTGGCAAAAGGAGATCAGCCTAGTCTGACTCAGCTGTCTATTGCAGAAGCTTTCATTCTGGTTCCTGTAACTAGGAAATGGAGGGGAGAAGAGCTAGGAGGTTGAGTGTTTCCAACAAGCTGCTTAAAGCTGAATCTCCCAAGCTGCATTTAGTGCAGACCCTGTAGAGTCCGGGCTTGGGGTTTCACAGGTGGTCCACTGTTGGGAATGCTGGCCATGGTGAACACGAGGTGGGGAAGGTGTCCTGATGGTTTCTGGTGGATGCATCCAACCTACCCACATGGTGTCTTCTCCAAGCAATGGGAGCTTGGCTGGCAGGGTGGGTGTGATACCCCGGCAGCTTGGTTTTTAGGGGGTGGGAGAGGATAGTGGTGCAATGCTTGGCTGCGATCCGCAGCTGAGCTGCACTCGGGGCCACTTATGGAATCTGACTTTGCTGCTCTCTGCCAATGCCGTAATCTTGAGCAATTGGCCTCCCTTACTTCTAATGACAATTCTACTGTGGAGCTCCTCTCCAGCTCCCTGAGGAACGGCTGTGCCTCCCCCCTTCCCCTGCTGCTGAATGAAAATATTTGTTTACTGGTTTCTCTCCTACAATACCACGGTACTCCAGAAAATATCACTATTCAGCTGCCTCACAGCCTTCGCAGGGTTATTATCCCATATTGCTGCGATGTTTCTGCCGCGCTTTTCTTTTCAGTTCCCTGCTTAATGCCTGCTTCTCATGAGCAAGCACCTGGGACTCCTTTGGTAGGCTCCCTCTTTTTTTCCCCTGGTTTTAGGAAAAGCAAGAAAAATGGAAAAAACTCTGCAGTGGGGTGGCCTCCTCGTTCCCCTTAGCTTCTGTGGTGGCTCTGACCGTGTTTGGAGAAGAGGGAAAGGAGGACACCAGAGGTGACAATGGGTGGGAGCAAGGTGGTGGGATTGAAGCTCTGTAAGTGGCGATCTGGGGCTGTACTCTCAGACCCTGAACCCTCCGAATCCTCCTCTGCCTTCTGGGCTCTCCAGCAGCTCCTGGTTGGCCCTGTCTGACCCGTGCAGAGACTTCTTGTCCCTGTGTAATGGGCCAGCCGTGACGGGGGGAGGCACAGGGACTAATTAGTGCTGGCTGCCTTTGACTGGCTCGTCGGTGTTCGAGGCTAACTACCTGCTCCTTGGCCTCTTGCTCAGCCTTTTTTTTTTGGTGTGTGCTCGCAGTGGAAGTAATCGTGGCTGTGAGCCAGCTGCGCCGAGCTGGGCCAGAGCTTCAAAGCAAGCCTCCTTGCAGGATTACAGGAGCAGCTTAGACATGAGGAGATGAAATCCTCCTCCTCCCCGCTTTTCCGATCCAGCCTGGCTCAACAGAGATTCCAGAGCCTGTTTATGAGGGATCAGGGGGGAGAAGGGCTCCAGGTGGATGCAGGGACAAGGGAGCAGGAGATGGGTCAGTGGATAAAGAGGGGCGAGCAGATGCATGGCAGAGATTGCTTGCTAGTGACAACGAGTGGATTGGGTAGTTAACGACTCTCTAACCCATAGACCGAAAGCCATTCGTTTGCTGGTAGAAACCGCCAGGCTCATTGATCTGAATCTCTTTATTGGTATATTCATCACAGGGGATGCTGGCAGGATGCTGCCTAACTCTCGTTTCTGAGCGGCAAGTCACGGCATCCCCCTCCATCCCCCTCAATGTGGTGGCCTTGGCCAGCGGGTGATGCTGCGGAGGTGGTGGCATCCCCATGGCATGATGCTAGGGGAGCTTTCTCTTCTTTTTTTAAATTCTTATTATAAACAGGATCATGGAAGCAAAAAAATAAATAAGAAAAAGTATTCCTGCCTCATCTGGGTCGGGCTTAATGCCACCTCTTTGCTGTGAAACAGTGAAAAGTTGGTTCAGGCTGTCCCCAGGGGCCTGCAGGGCAGGAGGATGCTCCTTGGTGTCCTCCAATCCTCAGCAGACCATCTGAGCCATAAATTCCTGTTAATCCTGACTTCTGCCTGGGGGCTTGGGCTGTCAGCTCTGAAAGCCCTGCCAAATTTGCGGATGCATTCCCAGGGTCTGTCGACTCCCTTCCCTATCTGGTCCTTCCTGTTCTGCTCCTCCTGTCAATGATTTGCTTTTCCCTGAAGGATCCCAGCACCATGAACTCAGCCGGGGTGGGTTAAATGTGGGAATTTGGCTGGTAGTGCTCCAGGACTGCATGAAGGGTCTGACAGCTTGAGGCTTGTTGACCTGGAAAGAGAAGTTGCGTTAATGTTCCTGCTGTGGGTTCCTTGTCCTTCTGCCCTCGCGACAGCTAACACTGCCCATGGGCAGCGAGAGAATCATTAGAAACCATTGACGGAGTGAACAGATCCAGGATTATATTTTTTTTTTCCTTCTCCCTGTATGAGGAAAAGGAACCAAATTTCTGTGGTCGTTTCATGCGTAAAATTGGTTGCACTAGAGCAAATTTATCTGGGGTGCTTTTAAGTCTTTCTTTTTTTTTTCTTTCTCCTTCTTTGCCACCAGTTCTGATAAAACTCCAAGCTGATGGTGTTGTCAGTGGCTTCAGTCCCTCCATCTGCAGAGGTGGCCTTGGAAAACTTCCTGGCTGGGGCAGTAAAGGCAGGTTTGAGCCCAGTGTTTTCCTGGCAACTGATGGCACTGTCTTCTCCTTTACTTTCCACCAGGCTGGGGCAATGCCTCTCCATCCGTTCTCACCCATGCTGAGGGGTTTGAGCTTCAGTTGCCTCTGGCACAGCACAAGTTTGGGACCGATGATTTGTTTTTAATACCATGTTATTTCTCCCCCTGCCCCCAGCTGCTCATAGATGCTGGGTGGGAGTCATGCTCATTGAGAAGCAGCTTTCCCTGTGCTTAAAAAACCAGAGCTGGTTTCTCTTAATTTGCTTTGTTATGTTTGAGGTTTTCTGGGGGGGTTGTTTTTTTTAATTTTGGTTTTTTCACCCTACCCCCCCTCCTCCCCCGCCTTATGGTCCCCCAGAAACACGGTTGTTAGAATTGAAGTTCAAATTAAAGAGTTATTAGAGTTAATTATGAAGTTTGGCAGGCACTGAGCTCTCAGCTCCAAAGCATTTCAACTTTGGGGAGCTGTGAAAGAATCAATCTGCTGCAATTTATGTGTGGTGCTCAATAAAAAAACCACACAATATAAAACTGGGAAAAATATTTGAGGGCTTTTGCCAAACATGTACCGCAGCAAAGCACTCTCCCTCCTGAATGGCCTCTCTCCATCTAGGGCTGGTGTCTTATGGGACAGCAAAGGAAGAAATACAAAAACCCTACTAAATCCGCAGTGCATCCACCCTAATTATGTATTTTGGGCTATTTTTACATTTTGCTGATGGGCTGTACTTGTGTGAGCAAATGGTGCTGGGGATGCGAAAGGGAACCTGTGTGTGGTGATACTCGGAGCAGCTGTGCCGAGAAAGTCACTCGTGGTGTGGCAGCAGTTTTTGCGGGGGCAGCATCACCCAGAAATGCGGCGCCGTGTCCCCCAGCAGCATCCGCACCCCCTTTTTTTCATTGCTTAGCGATACGAGCATAGCAAATGCAAACTGTGCGCAGGGACAACAAATCTGCACAACGGGGATGATGCCAGCAGTTTTATCTCCAGCATTTTGCTGGAGATAAGTTAATATTTGGATAGTCCAACAATATTTCCGTTTTCGTGCCAGTTTTGGTGAATTGCTTTGGTTAAAAAAAAAACCAACCCACCGATGCTGCCTGGAAAGATGCTTGAAAAATTATAGTATTTGTTTCTCCAGCTAGATACTGTGTATTGAAATGTTTTTAAGATTGCTAAAGATGTGGAAATGAAGTGAACGTTTTGTTCTGATTGAGAAACGCTTTAATCTATCCAGAGCTCATATATATACATGTGTGTATATACACATTTATTTGCGTTTATTGCATTCTGTTTTCCTGAACAGCAGGTAAACCGCAAGCCCTGCTTTTTGGTGCAGGTGGCAAAGCGGAATAATGAGATTTATTTGGAGTTTGGACCGGGTGGGACACATCCTTAACGCTGACCAACAAACCATCAAGAAACAGAATTTGCTGCCTGCTTCCTTGGCGTGGCAGGAGCAGGCAGATGTTAGCTAACACCCAGCGGTCCCCGAGCTGTGTCGGGACTGGCTGGTTGGAGCTGGGATGTGTTCCCTGCCAGAGTTAGGCTGGCAAGAGCCAGACCGCCACGACGGATTTGCTCCTGGCTGCTGTTAACAGTGGGAGCGAGCCCAGTTCATCGTGGTGCATGAAGCAGGCAGGAAGCCTTCAAGTGTATTATTTGGGCTTTTACAAAAAGTGTGTTGGAGGTTTTCCATAAACAAAAAAAAAAAAACCCAAAAAACAACCCACTGGATGGTTTTCAAGGCTCCCAAAACCACCCTGGAGATACCCGAGTGCCAGTACAGATGATGCCTGCTCCATGTTACGGTGAGATGCTGCCCGTGCAAGTTTTCCTCCCACTTGCTGGACTCGTAGGGAAGGAAATTCAGCTCCATGGAGTCCCTGGTCAGCTTCCCAGCCATATGCTTTCCACTCCAAGGTGACCACATAGCTGGGAAAATTAGACGGACTGAAAGCTCTGAAGCCCAATCAAGGGTTTTTTTTAGACCTCTCAAGAGAGGCTGCAGAACTTGCTGGTTTAGAGCAACCCATTGCTCCTGTGCATCAGCATCACTATTGGCTCTGCATTGAAATTGCTGCTGCGTTCCACAGTCCTCCAGCCATGGCAGGTGAGGACGTGGGTATGGAAGAAGCACGCCTTGCTTTTGCTTTGCTTCATGATCTGGTGAGAAACTCTTGTGATTTGCCCATCTCACCAGAAAGCCCTT
>JAOXNO010000004.1:818239-832777 GCA_028565335.1 Limnodromus scolopaceus
AGCACGCCTTGCTTTTGCTTTGCTTCATGATCTGGTGAGAAACTCTTGTGATTTGCCCATCTCACCAGAAAGCCCTTGTGTTGCATCAGCTGCTAACTGAGAATTACTGGAAAAAATTAGGTCAGCTCCTTAGCAGCCTGAAACTGCTGAAACTTTGGTGTCATGAGGATGATTTGCACCTGTAGGACCCTCATGAGCAGATGTAGAGATGCAGTGTGTCCTGCAGACCTGATTCTCTCCTGCAGTTTTCCAAGAGGGTGAAGGGCACTGGCTCCCAGTTGTTACTAATCTAATGATGTGCAATTTGTCTGTTTAAAAAGGTTTTCATTTCATTAGTTCCCTAGGTGTCATGGCAGAATGAAGGTCCTTGCTAAGTGCAAGCAAACGTAGTCCTCTCCCTGATCACCTTCTGCACCCTCTGCTGAGTTGCAGTCTTTGTGTCCCCTCTAAACACAACCTGCTGCAGACTTTTAGGGGAATTAAAGCTTAGAGGAGCAAAGCATCACGTCCCCTGTAATGCTGGGCCTCAGCCTGGGGTCGGTTAGTCAAAGACCAGACCCCAAGGACCAACATCGATACCTGCACTGTGCTGGAGAAACCTGACTGAGTCATTTCACTCCACCACCAAGCAGCCCTCGGAGAGGGAATGATTTTCACCCCGCTGACTAATTGCATATTTAAGGATGAAATACTTGGATGCTTTTACCAGTGTTCCCTAACTATATGTGGAGGAAGAAATCCATAGTTCCCCCAACTGACTGTAAATTCTGCCGGGTTAATAATTCATGCACACCTCTGTGATTGCAGGGTGCGTTATATCTTGCTTTCATTACGTATTCTTTTATTGAGTTGCCCCGGCATATATCAATAGCCTCGATAAGGCTCCCACAGAAAAGCAGGCAGTGGCTCAGCACAAACGTTTCGAGGGGAATTTCCTTTCATTTTCCCATTACCAGGTAAAGCCCGGATCCGGCGTGTCTGACTTCGAGTCATCTCATCTGACTGCTGCCTCCCGCCTGTTCCCCTGTGAAAACTGGAGAGTTGCTGGGGTAAGGCTCATTTTTGCAAGGGTGCCAGCTCTAATCGGAGCACATCCTAGCATTTTCCTGGGCAAATTGTGGTCTTGACTGCCTTCATTTATATATATCCACGGGCAGCAGGAGGTGTGTTTTCAGCTCCCCCTTCAAAGCCACTGTGCTCAACCACATGCCACGAAAAACACTTGCTTGGTGCAAAATTCACCCGTGTGACCCGCTTGCAAAGGTGGGCACCTAATTTTGCAATGAAAGCCAAGGTGGACACCAAGTTTTGCAACCAATCTGTTAGCAGTGAGCTTGGGCAGTGGCCTGGACGTGTGATTTGTATTGTGGCAAGTGAGTATGTGGTAGCCTGGCCCTTCAAGCACTACGAGTTGATGTCTGTTGGAGATGGCCTCTGTTGCCCTGCTGCTGGGACAGACCCGTCCCTCGGGACTCCCTGCCCATGAAAATGCACTACATGCAGAGCTTCACACCATATATTTGTTCATGGTCAGTTAAGAAATGACTCCCCTGCACTGGGCCTGTATGTTGCAGAAGGTTTTATTTTATTCTTCTGCAGCGTCTCTGGGCATTAAAGCAGTTTTACCAGGGGGAGCCTGGGGGCGGAGGCTGGGATGGCTCCTGCTGCTCTCCCCTGCCTCGCTATCTGCCCATAACAACGTTCCTGGGGGCAGCGCTCCCGCCTCATGTGTGGGGAGAGACTATTGCTACAGAAAAATTTTGGGATGGGGCCACCCTTCGGTGCTAAAGCCGTGTGCCGTGTTTCTGAGCCCCACGACGGCTCCTCTGCCTGCCCTGCTGGCTCCCAGAGCTCTGCCGGAGATGCTCGGAAGCCGTAAAGGAGGAATTAGCCATAATTACGGAGCATTGCAGGGCGTAAACACCCTCTAAATCCTCTTTAATTATGTGGTAGCACTTAATTACATGGCAACTGGAATATAAGTGCAAAAATAAATATGATTTCAGTTTTATCTTCAGCAGGGGCACTGTTAATTAATTTTGGAGGACCCAGCTGAACATGAGCATGGTGTGGATCCCACATGCACAGCACTGCAGAGGTCCTGCCACCCAGAACAATCAAACCTCCCTTCTCCCTCTCCAACAGCCACGGCTTTGCCATACCTTCCCACTGCCCCCTTGGTGGCATCCCTCTTTCTGTCCATCTATGCACATGCGGATGTCAGGGTAAGGTAGGACTGAGCGGTGAGGTACCCGCTCATCCTCCAGCATGGAGAAAGCCAAGTGTGAAAGTCTCCATTTCCCATTCATCCCACTTCAATTACACTCCGAACCTACAGTCCATAACTGGTGGGATTTGGATCACTCTTGGCCACAGGCATGAGTTTTTTTTCCCCCCTCGTTTGCTCCCAGCACACAGCTTGGGTGCCGGTTGCAAGTCCTTGCGCTCTTGTAGCTGATGCTTGGCTGTCATGTTGCGTTACAGTCTACAAGTCAACCCAGACCTCCTCTGGGCTTAGCCAGAGTAGACGGAAACCACCCGGCTTGGGTTGCTCTGTTGCCAAAATGCTGCCACCCATTACCCCTGGCATGGATGGAGTGTACGGCTTGATGAAGATGAAGGAGAGTGTGATAAAGTGTAAAGTCATGGTGAAGAAATTGGGTGCGCCATGACCTCCATCACCCCATATAATCACCAACCACTTGCTGCCAGCACAACTGTGAAACGGATAACAGCACTGTGGACCTGAAGAGGAAAATCCCTGCTGTTGTTTTTTTTAGCCATAATTAGGGAATTGCCGCATTTTTTTTCCCTGTGAATCCTGAGCGGGGGCACTCAGAAATTCAGTTTGCTTTCCAGAAAAGAAAACCCACCTGCTCGATTCAAATAAGCGCTTTTTTAAACTTGCTTTTTGGTTTTCCTAGTCATATACACCCTGACCCAAAGTCAGGGGAATGGAAAAGGAGTGTTCATCTGGTGTGGTTTTGCCTTTGTTTTCCCCCCACGTGTGTTTTTACAGTGCGGAGACGAAGCAGAGTTGATGTAATCGTGAGGTCGTGCATGCTGTGGCTTTCCCCCACCTGCATTATAACCCCTGTACTGGAAAATTCTAATTTTTCTCCTTTTTTTAATATATTGCTAAAACTAAGCTGCGTGATACAGCTGATTTACACGCATATGCAACCTAGCAGGTAGCAGCAGGGATCGTGCTGTGAACCCTCCAATAATTGATATTTTCTACTCGCCTTCCCATTGTAATTTCCCCTGAATATTCAGAGCAGCAGCAGACGCTTGTGCAATAGATTTGGAGCTCGAGCAAAGCTGCTACGGTGGAGCTGGCTCCTGCTACAAGGTGGGTTTTTCTTGAGCAAAGCTTGTCCCAGGTCCATTTTGGGGACCTGCAGGGTCTCCTTGGGAGGGGACAGACTTGTGGCAGAGACCGCAAAGAGCCTGTAAATGTTTTCTATCATCTTCCTTCAGAAAGACAGCCGAAGAGAGCGTGAGCAAGCTGGAGCAGAGAAATGAATTGTAGACCTGCTGCAGAGACTTCATTTGATAAATAATGTATATAGAGTTTGCAGTAATAACTGCTTTTTTCCGACCCAGGCAGCCGGGCTGGGTTTGACACATCCTGGACATATTCTCCTTCCAGGTGGTGAATGGGATGATGTGGTGGGGAAGGCAGGGCAGGCGGTGACAGGCTCTGGTGTGTCAGATAGGTTAATCTGGGGCTTTTCTCACTTCTGACGAGCCGCGCGTGTGTGTACAGAGAGGGGGTGGCGTTTCCAGGCGCTTCACGAGGAAAGAGATGCACTGGGGGCACAGCAATTAGGAAGACTCCTCAGTTTAAGGCATGCCACATACGGCCAAGAGGAGGTGTACAGCCCTGGGTGGGCAGGTGAGTACCAGCTGCCCCAACACCAGGATGCTGCACCCTGACCTGCCTGTCAGACCTGTCCCAGCCTGATGCTGGAGATACGGCTTCCCCACCCAAGGACCACCTCCCTCCTCCTTCTCCTGGAAAAGGAAGATGGTGTTCTCCTCTAAAATCTCTTTTTTGGCTTCAAGCATTCTTTCCAAAGAGCACGTGGCATTGCCTATGGGTGGGCTCCGGCAGAAAAAGATGAGACCTTGGAGATGACCAGCTAAATCACCCCTGGTTATCCCTGCACAGCGTTGGGAGCAATCCCCACGCTGCTGTTACAATAGCGTGAAACAAGGCAGTCACACCACCTACCCTCCCAATTTGCAGTTCCTTTGATCTTAACAGCCATCGCAGTGGGGCAACCAAACTGGTGGGTTTGGCCCTCATCCTCCTGCTTCCGACATCTGAAGACATGGAGGTGGGAAAACGGGCGCTGAAAGTAGGTCTCTTTAGGAAGCCTAAAAAAAAGGGGAAGAAATTCCCCGCCCTGTCTCTCTGCCCTGGTGCCCTTAAAAACTGCTTTCACAACAAATAAGAAAAAAAGTGCACCTTCCCAAAGAACAAGCTGAGACTCCAGATCCCTTAATGTTTCAGGGGCTCAGCCTTGGGCTCCCGAAGAAGGGGTAGGGGGAGTAGGTTGGCTCAGGGTTCTCCTAACCTGGAAGAACCTTGCTGGCCCCAGGTAGCAAGAGGGGCTCACAGGGGCAGGACGGATCTAGCCTGGGCTTTTAGGATGGTTTCCTCTACAATAAGTGACGATTCCAGTCAAAATCCCAGATTCCCTTAGTTTATACCTTCCTGCTGGGACAGCTGCCATGGACATGTCTGGGGCTGAGGAGCTGGCTGGGTGCCTGCACAGACCCCCCAGTGCCACTGGAGGTGTATAAAATGGCTTTAATCAAAGCAAACCAGAGATAATGCTCTTTAATATTTTTTTTTTTTATGGCAGGCTTTGAATGCTGGAGTGATTTGGTTAAAAATAGATTCGCTTCTCTTGGACTTTGGAGGAAGACTTGTGCTACTATATTAATGAAGGTGAGTGGGAAACCCCATATCTCTTCTCTTTTTACACCCCTGGGTAAGAACTGGAGATAGCCCCAGTGTTTTTATTGCAGGGAGAAACAAGATCCTTGGGAAGGGAAGATAACAGTAGTCAGCGTGGGCTTGCACCAGCTGAAGATCTGAGTCAGGTTGGGTTTTTACTGCCCTATAATAGGTAAGTACCTCATTAAGGAGTGGATATAAATGCGTAACATAATTTCATTGAGCCTGGAGCCGGTGCAGGGCATGGAAGCTTGGAAGCAAGCCACTACTTTGTGATGCTTTTTAAGCTAGAGCTTGGGTTTACTCGCTTTAGTTCTCCCACTAGTACTGTAAGTGTTGGGGTTAGACAGTTCACAAGCAAGCGCTTAAAATCAATTTTAAGGCCATTTTTTATGCTGAAGGGCTGCATGGAGATGCAAGACTCAAGACGAAGGAGACCCCTTCAGTCCTGTGACAGACAGTGATGTGACATAACCCCTTTCATGAACGGGTCAAAATTAAACTTCGGGTTGAATCCCACAGTCCCCAGTGTCCCAGAAGGCTGGCTCAGCACCTTGTATTTCGAAGACTCTTATAATTTCTAAACCACAATTAACCACAGTCAGTTGAAACACACTTTCTTGCCTGCCTTTGCTGCCCTCCTTCACTTCTGATCAAACTGATGGATAAATCAGGATAACTAACAGACTGACCATGGCCATCCAAGTAGGGCTTGCTGAACTAAGAAATAAGATCACTTCAGCAGCAATTGCAGCACTGTGGGAAGATGGGATACAGCCAAAAATATTTGCGGAGTTGGAGTGCAGCAATTTGGAAGTGAGGGATTATTGGCTGCATCCTATTCCTGCAGAAAGTGAGGAGCAAATGCCCCTTGATGCCTACTGGGAGCAGGACGGCCCTGTCAAGTTAGGCAAATTCAAGCTGGTAATTGAGATGGACACGTACTGCTTCTCACACACCTTAAATAGAGCAAATAGGATTGTGCCCAGAGAGATGTTTTGGTATATAGCTGCACCTGGTCACTCCCTGGTTTCTCCCATCCACCACCAGCCTGTAATGGGCCATGCAATGAGGGCTATACAATTGCAATTTTCCCTTTAAAATCAGAAGCATCAGGCATTATGGTGCCTCTGCTACCTGTAACACCACGCTGTGATGGCTAAGCGGGGCAGGGAGGATGGCACTGCAGAAGATGGGGCTGTGTTGCCAGGTCTGGAAGCTGGGACTCTCTGGAAAACTGCTGGTGAGGCCACCAGCTGGGAAAGCCTGAGATGCACCATGGTAGGACTGTTTGAACCTCCGTGGTTCTGCTGGAGTTCAAAGTGTTGCAGCAGAAGAAAGACTCTGGGGCTGAAGTCTCTGGGAGATTTGTGCAAGAAATTCTGTGTTGGAAATGGCAGAAGAAACTCTGTGTGACTTAACTGGCAAAGCAGGATCCCACCTGGCAACAGCCTTGGGTGGTTCCTCGCTGCAAGGGACAGACCCGCTGACATTTCAGAGTGGTCCTCCTTGAGAGGGTGATGATGACAAGGTAGCATTCCAACCCTTGCACACATGTTTGATGTCTCCAGTTGGATTTTGCAGTGGGATAGGTAATCCTTCTGGAGGAGGTCACTGTGGGGTTTTCAGGCAGGCTTATATTCTGGCACAGCTATTTCCATTTTGGAATGCTTTTTTTTGAATTCCAATCGACTCTTTGGGGATTTAATTTGTTTGTTGTGCCTGAGTGGGTAGGGTGGACAACAGCAGCCAGGCATTTAACTCCCACCCTGACCTTGGCTGTGCTCTTTCTCCATGGATACCTTTTGCTGCTGCCACTGCTGCTTAAACCCTTTGAAAAATGGCAATAATATAGGGCTATCTCCCTATGAAATGCTGAGATGACAGCCTAATGAATAGTACCACAAGCTGGTGGAAATTCACTTCTGTGCAGAGGTGCCAATCTAATTTTCCACTCTAGATAGGTATTTAATAACCCAAAGTCCTCTTACTCCAACGAGATTATCTAAGGAGCACTTTTCTTCGACAAAGTCCAAAATACTCTACTAAAGTGCATGTGAGAAAAGAAAACAGAAAGCCTTGTGACAGACCCCTCAGACGTGTTTAGCTGGGTGGGTAACAGAGATGACTCCACTCCTGAAACTATGGAAAAATATCAGTTTTACAATCTGGTCTGAAATTTGTGTGGATTCTCTTCCTATCCTGTCTGGCCTTGCCCACCTCTAACATGGAGTTTGGCTGGTCTCTAGGAGATAAAACTGAGCTGTGGTGTTTCTGATACCTAATCTTTTTTATTATTATTTTTTATTTTTAATAAATGAAGTGAGTGGCAAAGAATGTTCTTTTAATGCAAAGCTTGGCTGGAAGATCAATAGCAGCCTCACATGTATTTTTGTCTAATATTTGGTTTTGTAGGGCTTTGGGAAAAAAAATACGTTGCTTTTCATGCAGCACATGGACATGATGAGCTCTGCTGCCAGGTCCTGGGCTTTTATCAGGAATTGCCTCCCCAGACTGAGTCATTGAGGCCAAAACCATGTGGCTGAGCCAGGCAGCAAGCCAGGGCTGCCCATACTCATCTCAGACCTTCTCCTGCAGGAGTGCTCTGCCCAAATAGGTGGGCACTCTAAAGCCAGGGCACGGCTGGTGTTTATGGTGTCCTGGCCATGCAACTTAGTGTGCCTCGTAGAGGGGCTTTCACTCATTACTGCTTCTACAGTGCCACAAGGTGCACTGATGGAAGGTTTCGGATTGCAAGTCATTATAAACATTCTCATATATGATTACGTTTCCTTGCAGGAGATCTAGTGTGCCAGATACACGCCTGCCCTGGCTGGGCTGGAGAAACCAAAGAAATGCCAAGCATCACTACTAACAGTTATTTTGAAATGCCATCTTCTTCACCCTGTGCTTCCCCTTTTTTTGGAGCTGCTGCAGCACTCACAGGTGGGATGGCTAATTGCAAGGGGTGGTACCAGCCATAACTAATTAAGCTGGCTGATCTGCTGATTTCTGTGCTTGTTTGTGTAAACTGAGATCAGGTTGGGAACAGAGCATCTATGGTAAAGGTAGGCGCTGGGGGTTTTTGGAGCATAATAAGTGTCTGTGGTTGGTGATGCTCTGGAGAGATAAGAGATGTGGGTGAGAGGGAGAAGAAAGGGGGAGTTAACTTTTTTTTTTGGTAAGGACTGGCCTTCCAAGGGGAGCATCTCAAGTTTGGTGGGGTAATTAGGGGAGTGCTGGCTTTTGGTACTGCCCAGAAGAAATGCCAGAGGACCCTGTAGTGCTGTTTCTGTCTTGTTCCAGTGTATATATTAGCATGCTGCTGGTCTGCCATCTGATGGCCTCTAAGAAGTGTGACTGCAGCCTTGTTGGGAGCCTTGGAGGAGGAAGCTCATCCATCTGCTGTGTCCCATGCTCTGGCGTTCAGGTGTGTTTGTTGTGCTGGGTTTCTGCTGCACCTCCTTCTCTACAATGCTATGTCCTGTGTTGTCTTCTGTATCTCTCATGGTTATATATATATAAATACATAATGCTTACATATGTATAGGTAAATATAAAGATACCCATATATACTCCATTTTTTGATGTGTGGTGGACTCTTACTCAAAGTTGGGATGCTAAAAGGGTATAGCAGTTATTCTTAAGGAAAGACGTGTTTGGAGGGGATTCAAGGATCTTCTTTAAGTCTTCACACCCTGAGAAGGATGACATTTAAGAAAACCCTCCAATCTTAAGCTTCTCAGAGCTGGCTATCAAGCACGGGATGGGAGAAGACAGGGTGGGAAGGTCTTATCACTTCACCCATCTTGCACCCTATGTTTTCCACTGGATGTTTTGAGGGGGGCTTGGTTCGTGTAAGGACTTCACTGCATGTCTGGCTGATGCTCTGTTTCTCAGAGCTGCTTTTATATCTCCTCTGTGCTGCTTCCACAGCTCTGAACATGCCAGTGCCTGTTGCAGGCTTTTCTGTCCTTCTTGGGTGACCCCGGAATCTTTCTGTCCAACTGAACATGGGTGCTTTGGAGCAGACTGACTTCAACATGATATAAATAAAATTTAGAGGAACAGCTGAATGCAGTAAGATGCTCTTTGTTTGCCAGAGCCAGGAGGCAAAACGTTTATATTTTTATTTAAAAATAAAATAAAATTAAAGATTTGTTCTGGTTTTGAGAATTATCAGGTAAATAAGTGATTTCCAAAGTCACTAGAGTGCATAGTCCTGAGCTGGCACAACTGCAGCTGAGGTCATTCAGCGGGTGTAAGCTTTTTATAATGGCGTTCTGAGGCTTTTTATTTTATTTATTTTTAGATAAAGCTTCTCTGTTATGCGTTTGCCGGGTTTGAGTGAAAACTCCTCCCATAAGAGCTGGCCAGACAGTGAAGGTGGGAGCCAGCTGGGGTGGGAGCATCTCTGAAAAGCATCTCGGGATGTGGTGCAACTGTGGGGATGGGGACAATGGGTGTCCTGCAGGCGGTGGCTAGTCAATCGGTGCTCTGTGCCTGGTGCCGCCCTGATCCCAGTGCAGCAGGGCTGCCCCCAGCTGGGATTACTGGAGACTTTGGAAACCTCCACTCTGAGCAAATTAGGCAAACATAATCCATGTGCCCTCAGGCTTCTTCTGGGTGCTTTGCCTGGATGATTGCCCTGGGAAGTGGTAAGAGTGGCTGTTAGTGCTGGAAGAGGGATCTCATTCCAGCTGGATGCAGTGCGTCTGGTTGTGGATGGGGAAAAGCTGCCAGATAGGGAACTGTCGTGGCCCCCCCTCCCCTCCCTCCCTGCCCCTGAAGTCCTGCAATGCTTCCTCTCCCTGGATTAATTTAAAACCACATCAGCAACTCAACAGACTCTGTTTTCCCTTGCTGAATGTCATGTTTTGCATTTTCTGCTACACTTAAACCATGGGATAATGCTTCTGCTGCGTGATTATAAACCTGATAGAGCCCCTACTGAAGTACCCGCCTTTCCGAGGAGCTTAAGTAATATTTTTCAAAAAGCACTTCAGCGACCTTTGGATTCCCGTGGAGCACTCGAGTAAGCGCAACCTGAGGCTTCAGTGTTATGAATCCAATTCTGAAAAAGCCTGGAAATTGATTTATGGCTGTGTGAGACACATGCAGGCTCATGAGATGTGGGAGAGGTGATGACTTGTTACCTGACTCTGGAAATGTTTCAACATTGGACCATCACCATGCGTGCACCTGCAGTGGGTCCATCTATCCTGCAGAAGACCAGCTCATGGTCTCACTGGGGACTTTCCACCATAAGAAAGTGCGAGTTCATCTTGAGCTGGATTTAAAAAGAAGTGTCTCTGCTAGTTTGAGAAGCCTGAAGTAGTTAAGTAAAGAGTACAGATGCTGATGGGATCTGTTCATCTGACACTTATCTGGTGGGTCTGCTGTGCTCGCTCACCTCTGGCTGTCTGCTTCAGGTCTGTAGTTATGTTCTTGTTAGCATGGGGTTGGTTTTTTTTGGATAGGTGATGGAAACTTGCCTGCATTTCATGTCAGCCTTCCTTGGCATGTTAAAAAATGTTTTTTCTATTTGATGTGACAGCAGGAGCTTAAATCAAATCTTAAATACCCATAAAAGTGTATTGGTTGTGGAAGTCTCTGCTTCCTGGGGCTGGGAGGCAGTGCTGGCTGCTGGAAGAGACCATCTGATATTGCAAAATCCACAGAAAAATGGGACCTAGGACAAGGTAAGACAGTGGGGGACCAAGTCTGAGCTCGTGAGCAGCAGGCTTGTGAGCTGCGTAGAGGGCAGTGGAGCATCTCGCGGGCGCTGCTCCAGCTCCTGGCTTCAGTCTGCGTCTGGCTGCAGGAGTAACGCGCTGGTTGGCAAAGACAAACTGGGGCATATCAGACCAGCTTGTAGACCTGTCTGAAGTTAACCTCGTGTGGCTGTAGTTGGAAAGTGTTCCACAAACGCGAATGTTTATTTTTAAGGAAATCTCTCAAGCAGTGTTTCAGGATAACTTGTTTTCCAGGTAACCTTAAACTGTCTAAGCGAGGGCAGGGGGAGCAGAAACTGCTGCAAAGCTGGGTTTTGGTGGGTCTCGGTGTCCTGCTGCCAAACCTGGCTGGAGGGCTGATGCCAAGAAAGCAGAATGACCTTTGCAGAGAGCCAGATGCTGCCCATGAGCTGAGCTTGCCAGGGGAGGATTAAATTACCCGAATATACTGCTCTGGAGAGCATGGCTGAGACTGTGAAGAAGGCAGCAAGTGATGTGGGTGAGGATTTACAGCACGGCAGTCGCAGCCCTGTGCACCAGTTACCTGGGACTTAGCATAGTCTTTTGGGTGCTTCCTTTGCTTAATTTCTTTTTCCCCCCTAAAAACGAGGGAAGGAGAGAGCATCAAGGGGAGCTCCTGGTCTGCTGTGGGAAGCAGCTGATGCTGCACGCCCAGCACCTTCAATCCAGAGCTGCATTCCCAACCTCCTGGATTTTGGGACTGAGGGGAGAAGAGAGAGCTGCATCCTCCAGGAGGCTCTGGGACATGGTTGGGGTAAGAATATTCTTATATGTGGGTTTTTTTTTTTCCCTAGTTTTATTTTTAGACCCAACCCTGCTGCTTGCCTGAAGAGACTGACTCAGACTGGGCTGATGCCCAGGAGAAACAGCTCATGAATCCAAGGCCGTGCTGTCCTGGTGTTCCAGTCTGCTGTGGGAGATGATGCTATGGTCCTAGGCACAAAAGCAGTGTTTGGAGAAGACAACTTCTTCCCCCAGCTGCATGTAGGGTACCTCCTGACAGCGATGGGTGCTGTGCAGCCTCTGTGTCTTACTGGTGCTCTGCACCAGTCAGGTGGGGAAAATCACATTCCCTGAAGGCAGAGGTGGACAAGGGCAGCAAAGATGTCTTGACCGCACCAAAACCAGCTTCAGTGGTGTCTCTACCCTGCTCATACCAGCTGTGGGCAGGGTGCTTGGTGCTGTAGGATGGTCATGGTGCTGGTGGGAGGGTGTGAGGTCCCCAGGACCTCACTGTGACATCAGTTTTATGTTCCTAAGAGAGGAGGCTGCAAAGGAACATCCCTTGGAGGTGTCTGTCTGTGTGTGTGCTCAGCTCCAATCTGACTGAGTAGCTTGAAGTGAGAGGTGTCAAACGTCAAAATAAGAGTTAAAGTATAACTCTGGGGAAACATAAATTGCCTTACATTTCCTGGGGGTTTTACCCCCTTGAAAGCAATACAGAGATTAATAAAAAATGTCTCTCTTACAGGTTTTTTTGTGGTTCATGCTCTATGAAAAGGCAAGAATAATTCTCACTGCTGTACAAAAAAACCCACCGTTAAAACCACTTTATACTCAGGAAAGAGTATATCCTGAACTATTAAATCCTGCAGGGTTCAAGGTAACTCCATTAGCTGCGTTGCTATTGCATCCTGTAGGATTTTCCCACAGGGTACGGTTTCTCAGGGAGCTTGAGCCGCATACACTGACAGTTGGCCGTCTGTAATAGCCAAAATAACACCATTTCTTCTCTTGCATAATGGGGGTTTTTATCTCCCTTTTTGTTTACTTCTCTCTCCAGCTATTTCAGAAATGTCCTGAGGCTATGCCCAGATGCTGATACCCTCACAAGCCTGGGCAGAGATGCGATAGGGCGCGTGGTACTTGTGTGGGCTTTCCCCTTTGGCAGCAGGGCTGCTCGCCTGGGTGGGTGGCTTACGTGAGGCAAGGCTGCTTGCTGAGCACAGGGCGAGATCAAAGCAAGCACACAGTGCCCAAAAAAGTTGATCTTATATTTTCTCTTACAATTATTTTTATTATTTTTTGCTGTTCCTTTCCATGCTAGTGTAATCTGTGTAAGCTTGGGACAGGCAGCTGTGGCTGTAGCCAGCTCCTTGGGGGATCACCAGCTGCCTGTTACTGGTTTTTTTACCCTCCCACCATATTTCAAGGCTGATTAATCCCTCGGTGGTAGCAGGATGTGTCCCTGTGATGAGGTACGAGGGTGCAGATGATGCCATTAGCAACAGGAGCTGGGTCCCATCACTGAGGAAACCCTGGTGCCTCTGGGTCCCGGAGCATCACCTTGCCCCCTAGCACCAGGCCTTGCTGCAGCGCTCACCCCAGCACTCAAATTTGTCCCCCTGGCCAAAGTCACCTGGGTTACCACAGAGCCTGGAGGGGCTTTGGCTGCTGCCCAGGGACTCTGAAGACACCAGAGTGGGAACTTAGTGAAAAGCAGGTGTCACAGAGCAAAAGGAGAGTTCGGCTCTTACTCCATGGGGTTTCCCTCAACTAGGAAGGGAAGTCCTGTTCCAAGCCTCCCTCTGGCAGCCAGCATTATCAGCTCCTTTTTCTTTTCTTTTTTTTTTCTTTTTTTTTTTTTTAATTCCCTCAGCCTTTACTTTTGTTCTTTGTCTCTATCCTGCCATCCCCTAAGGAAATCACAGCCACTCATCCACAAACGTGGGGGCCCGGGCTGGGGGGAGACCTCAACCCCAGGCATTTCTCAGTGTGGATAACATCGCTGCAGCATTTAAAGACTGTCTGAGCAGAGAGCTCTGCAGGAAAGCAGGCTCCAAATGGCTTAAGTGCTTTATATTAAGGCTGGTGGACAAGGCATCGATCCTTTTCAGCTCTGTGTCACTGGTGTCTTCTTATGCACTAGTGTGGGTTTTGCATTTATTTTCTTCTTCTGCTCTGGCTTTTTTCAGGTTTTCCTCCTGCAGCAGACAACTGTAAGCAGCTCTGTTTCAAAATGACCAGCAAATATCCAAAGCCCCTGAAATCCTCATGCAAACTCCTCCTGAGCTTCCTGGATAGCCCTATACTGGAGATGAGGGACATCTTCCCAGAACAAACCTCCCAAGCAATGGTATGTGAAAGCCAGCTATTACAGTTTATCTTCGAGGCTCTATTGCCTGCCTCGATTTCTATGACATGACAGTGCTCACATATTTTCCAACTCATTATTTATCAGGGCTGGAGACTCTGGTGATGACAAAAAAGGGAGCTTTTTCTACTAACTTCCCCGGGCAGCCACTGCTGGGTAGTCATTAAAGGCGCTGTGCACAAGTTCATCCTGAAGTTGGGCCAAGTTTCTCTTCCAATTTCCCCTCCTATCCTTCGCCCTTGTTCTCTGTTTTCCCTTTCGGAGACCTGTTGTAGTGTATTTTCCCCCCACCTCCCCTATATCTAGCAGAGCTTGGTTTGGCGACTGGCCAGGAGAGAAAGGGCTTTCAATTGCTTTTTCCTTTGGTGGGTTAGGTTACTGCGACTTCGTGGTTTTCTGTCGGGAAAGCGATTAAGAAGAAAAAGTCCCATCTGTGACTGAAAATGGACTTTTGGTGATAAAAAATGTTCCTAGGTTATCTCTGAGGCTACTGCAATCTCTTGCATTCTTCTTTTTCCAGTTTTGTGTTTTTGTTTTTTTTTACTCTTAATATTTTTGTTGCTGTTGTTAGCTTTTCTATTTATTTCACAGGTGCTTGAGAATTTGAGGGACACTTCTCCCCTTCTTCTCAGGCATGCACAGATCATAGAATCATTTAGGTTGGAAAAGACCCTTGGGATCATCGAGTCCAACCATCTACCCTACTCTACAAAGTTCTC
>JAOXNO010000004.1:832877-858568 GCA_028565335.1 Limnodromus scolopaceus
CACCATATCCCCCAACACCACATCTAAACGGCTCTTAAACTCATCCAAGGATGGTGACTCAACCACCTCCCTGGGCAAGCCTACTGCAATGCCTGACCACTCTTTCTGTGAAAAACTCTTTCCTAATATTTATTTCAAACCTACCCTGTTGTAGCTTGAAGCCATTCTTTAAACCCATTAACCCTGTCTCCTGGAAGCAGGGGCAGAATCGCAAAGGTTCTGGGAGTCTCTGGGTGAAACAAGCTGTGGTGGCTGGTGGAGGCAGGCTCATCCTCTTGGTGGCTTTTGGGTGAGGAGTTGAGAAATGCCCTCATCTGCTGTTGAGTTGGGGATTGGCAGAACCAGAGGCCCTTCACATACATGGGGAGTCCTCGAGGTTGGGATCTCCTTAATAAGGAAAGGCACCTGGTCATGCCAGCTTGCCATCAAAGTGAGGAGGTGGCACATATCAGCAGGAACAGAAGAAACGCCAACAAATGGCAGGAAAAAAAGTAGGCAGTAAGATCAAAAAAGGGATGAGAAAGCAAACAACAGAGTGAATGTGTCTGTACACCCGTGGCTGAGCATGGTATATAAAAAGGCTGACGATCTTAGTACCTTGTTCAGTCTAGGGCTTAAGTAGCATTACAGGGACTTGGAGGGATAAATAGAACCCAACGTGGCTTCCTGGGGAAGAGCAAGCTGGCAATGAAGGAAAGGAGTGTACCAAGAACTGTGTATGCTTGTCCTGAAGGTTAACAAGGGGCTGGGAACAGGCTACTTTGACAGGGGTGACTTAACAGGAGTGAAACTGTGGTGGGACAGACTTCATATGTGAGTTATGAGAAGAAGGTGAGTGAGTGTGAGGGGCTTTTCAAACCCAGGCTACCTCCACACGGTACAACATGCTGGTAACAACATCTCAAAGCATGACGACATCTCTTGGGAGAGTGGTACAGCAGGACAGGCCGTTTGATTCTCCGGGTCTGTTAGTGCAACTTCGCATTTCCAATGATGCCAAAGCTACTGGAGCAGCTGCTATTTAGGCCTTGATTTGGGCTAATAGAGTAGAGCTGGCTGCAAAAAGTAGAAGGGTAATTTCAGGAAACAAGTCACAAAATAGTGGAGCCCACAGTGCCATGACAAATGGAGTGAGAATAGCACAGTAAGGATAATGGGCTACAAAATACTCAGGGAACCAGTAGGTAGCAACTCCAGGGAAGATAATCCAAGGGATAAGGAGTGCAGGAAAGCTGCCAATTACCTAAAACAACTATGTTAGGAGCACTACAACAACCCATCCCAATGCAGAAGAACAAGAGGAAGGCGGTGCAGAGACCTGATGGAACTCAGACCCGAAGATGAGCTGCAGAAAAGGGGAACTGAGGCCAGAGACCCAGCTGGGGAGATGGGGAGAGCAGAGCAGCAGCTGTGCAGATAGATACGGAATTGGAGATGCGCAGGTGCAGAATGAGCTCCAGTGGGCTCTCTGGTTAAAGAGTGCAAAAAACCCTTTTGTAAACATGTAGGAAGGAGAAGGAGAGCTGAGGAAAGCCTGAGCACATTGCTTCAATGGAAGAGGAAAGCTGAGGGATTCAGCATGGGCTTTGCCTCAGCCTTCCCTTGCACCCAGCCAATTAGGACAGGATGATTATACTGGGCAAGAGCCCAACTTGGACAGTGGGGAGGAGACCTTCCAGGGTATTTAGATCAGTCAGGTATGCTTGTGTTGGCAGGGCCTGCCAAAATCCCCCTGGGCGTATTTCCAGAGCTAACCCAACCTCGGGAGTGTTCAGGGTTTCTCCAAGAGCTGCAGGAACCCAGGGCAGGCTGAGAGCTGCAGCGGGGCAACCCCGGGAGTTACAGGCTTCAAAACAGGGAGTGACGTAAGAAGTAGTTATTAAGCGATGAATTTGTAAGAACCCGGAGGATAATGAGGTTAGAAAGTAACAACCGGCACCGGTGTGTTCAGAACAAGTCACGTGAAACCAATTTAATCTTCTCCTCTGACAGGATAACTGGGCTTGTGGATAGGGGAGCAGTGGCAGTTGGGCAAGGGCTTGGCTGGCGTTGTGTGCTAAGCAGCTGTGGGAGGGTGACCTGCTCTGCAAGGAAGGGTTGGGGACCTTGGGCTGAGCTTCAAGGGGAGGTGAAGAGCAGATGCATTGCAGAGGAATGAAAAGGAGCACCTCGGTGCATGGTACCATCGACTGCTGTCTGAATTGTGCCCCTGTGCTACTGCCTGTACCACTGCGAGCTGATTTGCTCGCTTGTGTCTCTGTCCCAATGCTGCAAGGACTAGCCCTGCCCTTGCTCATTTCCCCCATGGTCATCAGCTGGTCCCCACCACCGTCGCCTCTGCCCATGGGCTGCCATGACTGCGGACGTGTGGCCAGCACTAGATGCTTTCCCCTGCCCCATCCCTATCTCCTGGGTTCAAGACTCTGAAGGGCAGCCCTGCCCTAAAGCAAACCTCGCAGGACTTGCACAGGTCATTTGTCACAGTGCTTTTTATAGTCTCCTCTGCCTTGTACCTTGTGCTGCAGCCCAAGTCCCCCCCTTCCTGGGATCTGCACCTCCACCTTGTATCTCCAGGGACTGCAGCCCTGCCGTGCTCATTGTGTGGCTGCGTTTGTCTTAACGATTGACCCCTTCAGTTATTATTAGCCTCATGGTCACCTCCAGCACTGCCTGTCATGACGAATTAGAAATAGAGTCCTCTCTGCATCATAGTCCTCGTTAAACCAACCATCCCTTCTACCTGCCGCAGTTGTCACCTCATTATAACTCCATTACCTTTAACAACAACTCCATTACCATCCATTATCTTTCTTATCATCTCCGTTATACGGCTGTTATCTGCACCTCCTCCTTTACAGCCATCCCCTCCTCAATTACGATTCCATTATCTTTATTACCACCCCATTACAGTCATAATTATTCCCATTACAATTTTGAGATCTGCGTCTCCATCCAGACAAGTCGGTGTCTCCATCAGTCCCATCACCAGCAGCATGCTTTTCTGGCTCGGTGCTGCTCATTGCCTTCATCATCTAGCGCAGATACCGACACCTTCCCTGCATTCATAATTATCCCCATACCAATAGTCGTGTTTTAATTATTTTTCATTATGGTTTTATAGTCTTTTGCTGTTATTGCTTCCTTTATTGGCCATTCTCCTCTCCCTGAAGAGAGGAGTTGGGATAGGTACTGGGGTGTGAGCTGAGACTCGGGTCAGTGATAGTACAGTGATTTGCAACCACCAACCCTGAGCAGGTACCTTCACCCCGTTGCTGTTCTCCATTGAAATTCCAGCATTTAATCTCTGTTGCAGCCCTAATTACTGATGTTATCTTTCTGTTATCACTCACCTCATCTCTGTTGCAGCTTCCCTGATGGGCAAGACCAACTCCTCCAGCCAGTGGTGCCCCTTCTCCTCCTGTCTGCATGGAGCAGCATCCCTGACCCTCTCTGATTTTCCTAGACAACAGCTCTGCGGACCATTTATTCTTTTGAACAAAAAGAATACCTGTGTGATATTAGTGGAAGAAGTGACTTTGTTGCAAAGGTACTGACTTTCGTTAATTCTCCTGGTCCAGCCCCGAGCACCGTATCCCGTTGCTATTGCTCTCCCCTTGTCTGCTGTGTTATGGTTTCGGCTGTGCTGCTGGACCTGCCTGTGCTCCCCCAAAACACCTTCACCTTCCAGAAACCACCCTGAGAAACTCGGGAGCGGTGTTTGGCAGCTCTTTCATCAGCACAAAGAGGAGGGAGAAAGCCCCTCGGCCAGCACAGGGCGGTTTGCACCAGCGCTGTACCCCTCACTCTGTGGTTATTGGGGTCCAGTAGTTTTGCATCCCACCCAATCTGATGGGAGTGATACAGAGTACAGCGTGGTTTCTGAAGGAGCCCACCTGGCTCATCCAGCGTGCTCAGGGCATCGTAGACCACATCTTATCAGCTAATCACAGTCCTTCCTCTGCACCTGAAATAGCATGGGCTAAAGATACAAAGTGTGCGTCTAAAACTGGTGCTGAGACGGGCTCTTCCATCCCTGGGGCACCAACGGAGCTACGTGGTGAGAAAAGGACAGGGAGAGCCTCGATGAACATAGGGAGGAGCAGGGCATCATTTAAGGTACCGCAAAGGAGCAGGGTCTCATTTAGGGTGCCATTTCATCCCCTGTATAGCGCTGATGCAGCCGAGGACAAGCGCTGTGCTGGTGGCTCTCGTGCCCACCCTCCGCGAGAGGACATTGAGAGATTGGAGCGGTTACAGAGAGAGTTGCAAAAACTCCCCAAGGATGGGGGAAACTGCCAGATTTAGAGAGCTCAGCCTGCTCAGTTTATCACAAAGATTGAGAGGTGACTTCATGACTTCCTATAAGAACTGTCAAGGCAGGGAAATACTAAAGAAGGTACTAAAGAGCTCTTTACAGCGGCAGGGAAAGGCAGAGCGGGAGCGACGGCTGGGAGCTAAGGCAGGGAAATTTGGATGACTGATGCAGCACACGGGGTTTAAAGTGAGACCGATGCCTGTTCCCAGCAGCTCCGGGAGGCTGCTGGAAAGGGCGCGATGCAGCCGCTCGTGAGCGGTGTTTTCTCGCGTCCCTAAACCGTACCAGTCTGCAGGCGATGCTCGGCAGCGGATGAGCCGGTAACAGCGTGCAGGTAATTAACATCTCTGGTGTAACAGAGGATGTAGCTCATGTTTGAACGCCCCTGGGTTATTTCCCACAATCGATAAGCTTTGTAAATAATGTATCCCGCAGGGGGAAAAGAAAAAAAATGCTACCTTGCGCTTATCAGATTTTGTGCTCTGTTTGGTTTAGCAATGCTAAGAGGGAATACGGCTCAGAGGGAATAATAAAAGATATAAAGAAGTAAAGGGATGGGGGGGGGGACGGGACCCTGTGCTACTGCAACCCCCCTGAGATGCCACTGAGGAGCACTGGGAGGGGAAAGCTGATTAAAAGCTAATGAAGGGGGAGTGAGCTACCATCCAGCTATGCAGCACTCAAGGCAGATAACAGCCCCCAGGGCCACGCTGCAGACTTTGGGGGAGATTTTTCCTAAATCTGGTTAAAGCAGACCAGAGAAAGGGAGGCAAAGGAGTGAGCATCTCTCTCCTATTATTTCTTTGCTTCTCTGCTTGTAAAGGTACATGATGGAGCTGAGCTCGGTGCAAACCACGGGGCAGTGCCTTCCCTGAGGGACAGGGGGACAGCTGGCACTCTTGGGTGGCCTGCCATTCCTGTGGGGATTTTGGGAGAGCACTTAACCACCCAGCCATGCCCTGCCCACACCTTGGGGACCAAGTGGGGAAGGCTTAATATAACACAGGGCGGTAGGACATTTAAGCTCTTTTGGGGTCAAGAGGAAGGACTTGACTGAAGAACTGGGAAGGTATGGACAGATACTTTTAAAGCAGCACCAGGCTGGAGACTGGCTCTCCTGACTTTTGGTTTTAATCTATAGCCATAGGTTGCCTCTTAAAAAGGATAAACTGGGATTCCCCAAGCAAGCAGCCAGAGAGCTGCCTTGCTCCCACAACCTGCTGCCAGCTTGAACATATACCTTGGTTTTTTTTACTAAATAAAAGCAAGGAGCTGGCAGAAAGTGGGCAGTGTGGTGGCAAACATCTTTGGGATTAAAATAGCACCCCCAGTAAGCCCTTGCTAGTTCTGTGTGCCCAGGCTGCTCACTGAACAGCTGGAGCCAGAACATCTGGGAGCTTTTATAAATTAAAAGGAAGCATAGCTTTTCCTGCTGTAAAAAGTAGAATTACGATAGGCAGTAGGGCGTCGAGGTTTTTGCAAACTTCGAGGTGCTGGAAATTTTTGGTGAGGTCAGTAATTAATTCTGTGGTTGAACTGGGGATGGCCTCATTTTCCACAGAGATCCTGCTGCTTGACAGCCCACATCCTGTAACGGTGGGCGATTTCCACTATGCATGGATGACTGTGGACTGCAAATAATCCATCATCCCCTGGCTGGGACCTGGACTGGGCAGAACGGCTTTTTTTCCCCCTCCCTGCCCCTTCCCATTGAAAACCAGTTGCAAATGGAAACGGCAGCCGGGGATGCCAGTCCCCCAAGAGGGACGCGCTGAGCTGGGCGAGCTGCAGTTCGGAGCATGCATGCTGCAAACCGCCGGGCTGAGCAGGGAGCACCTTGGGGAGTCTTTAAATGCAGCTTAATTACATTAGCTATACACCAGCTGAGGGGATAATTTACCATCTCCAGACAGATGCTTTACTCTTCCCAACAAGACAAAAACAAAAGCGAGCGTAGCCCCGTGCAGGCACTGCCCGCGCCGGGGGACTCTGCGGTCCCTGAGCATCTCCAACAGGTCAAGAACCGCTGCGGGTAGCGCTGGTGTTTCCTTGCAAAGCATTGGCCCCGGGGGCTTTGCTGGCATGCAGGTTTCTGTGTGTGCCTAGCCTAGGAATACCCATGTACACCCCTCCCTGTAGGAGTAAATTAATATTTGCAAGAGCTCATCTGCTGTCAAGGGCTTGGGTTGCTTCCCTGCTGCCCCAGGGAGGGTGTTTTTCAAGGCAGCGTGGATGCTTGCTGCTCCCTGCCGGCTGGAAAGCTTTGCTCTGGAGCTTGGCTGCTGGACCATCCAGCTGTATCACGGTTTACATTTCAAGTTTCATGGGGTTGGTACCATCTCCTGGTCTGATTTTGGCCCCAACCCACCTGAGCAAAATTCAGCTCCTCAGGGACTAACCCTTGCTCACGCCGGGGAGGTGCTGCACTGGGAGCAGTGTTGCATTGCAGGGACCGACAGGAGCCGGCACATCCCACTGGGATATCGCTTCCTCACTGTATCTCCAAAAAATTCCAGCTTTCAGGCTGATGGGGATGGGGCCTGTTAAAGCTTTCCAGCCCTCCCTGGGCCTGCTTCAGGAGCTGGAGCCCAGATGGTCTGAACAGATTACTGCAGCCTCCGGGGCCATACATCCCAGGCACTTTGGCAGGCCTGAATTCCCTCTAAACGACAAAAATAAATAAAATCTCTCAGCATTAAATGCCAGGAAGCCCATGAAAAAGCTGTGTACACAATGAAAACAAATACATGGTTAAATAACCTCTCTAACAGTATTTCTGTAAAATGCCTCTCTAAATAACGCCAAGTGAAAGGCTTGCTCTGTCCTGATTAACCTCAGTTGGGGAAAATTGTCTGTATCAAATCATTACCGTCAGCTGATTAAAAATGAATTAAACCAAACGGAAAACAATTCCCAAAACGTCATCTCTCCTTTCCAATTCAAGGCCAAAATAAAAATAATAATAAACCCTGTAAGACCCAAGAGCAAACGCAGCCCTAAGTCACCCCAGCCTGAGGATGAAGCAGGTGATGGGGACCTGTGATGGGATGGATGGAATGAGGGGATTTGACCACTGTCACCCTACGGAGAGGCAGCAGGACCAGGTGTAAGGGTCAGAAGGGGTAAAGAGAACACCGATACGGATTAATTAATAACCCAGTCCTTTGCCTCTTGATCAGACCCCTTTTTTGAAGGGCTGGAATCAGCAAAAGCGACTTTTTAACATCTCTCTCTTATTTTTGTTTTATTTTTAGGAAGAGCCGGCTGGAAGGAACGTGCAAAGTCATAGATCTGGAACTGGAACCAGATAAATCCATCCCAACGGGAGCATGCTTGAGCATTGAAAACCAATGGGAGATGCTCTCTTTCATGCAGGAAACACCACCCTAGTTTCCAGAGAAAACATCACTGCAGCATCACTGGTGAGCACTGAGGAGAGGGAAACGGTGGGGAAACCTTGTAGTTGGTACTCTGCACAGGCACTCTCCTTCCCCATTGGAGCGAGCTCCTGAGGAAAGCCTCCAAGTAATGGAAAGGCCTAAAATATTCCTTCTCATGCTTGTTTCTGTTTTCTCAATTATTTTCCCAATAATTGTGTAGCAACTGTTGGGTCTCATCAGGACCCATCAGCTGAGGTGGTCTGAGGTCCTCCCCATCTTGGGGTTGAACAAGAGGCATCCCAGACATGGGTGGCCATCTGGAGCTGGTGCGATGAAGGAGAAAGGTCCCAAAATTTGTGGGGCTGGGGGATCCATCCTCCACTGAAGCCATGTTGGTGACACTGCTGCAGTGTCCCCGTAGTTTCCCCAACATGAACGAGCCAGAAGGGTTCAGATCTTGGGGTAGGACTACTGAAAAATCCATGTTGCCAGCACTTCTTGCACACAAACTCACCATGTTATGAAGGAGAGTCTAATTACTGACTCTGATTACGAAGAGGAGTAAATCACCTAGATTATTTTATTTTTTGGCCTTTGCTGAGTGTCTTTGATATAATAAAGAAGAATAATTGACAATCAAAGGGACCTGCCATCCTGACGGTTTAACGACAGCCTATTTTGAGACACCAAAACTGCAACTCAGCAGTTCTAGAAGTTGTAAAAACTGTTGTAAAAACTACTCTCTGTCCAAGCAGTTGTAAAAACTTGTCTCCAACGATGAGGAGAGCATGATTGCTGGGGGGGGTGCCCCAGGGCGCAAGCAAGCCTGCTGGCTCCAGTCCCCAGGAAAAGATGACCGTCCCTTGTCCCCATCAACATCCAACCCCATTGGATACACAGGGACCCGATGGCTGCAGTGGAGAGCGAAGCATCACCAGGGCAGGCTTTTTCTCCACCCCACCTCTTTTTAGGAGCCATGCCATGAAAAGAGCATTTAATCCTCTAAAGGGGAGGCTTGTTCCTCCATGAGATATATAGCTGTCAAACATGCCTATATGTATGGGCAAGATTTTCTCCTTTTTTCTCTGTCCCTCTCCAGCTTTCCAACACTGGGACATCCCTGCATCTTCCCCGAAACACTGGCACCCTAAAACAAGCGGAAAAACCCACTATGAGCGTTAATAGCAGTGTGCGTGTTATGCGTGTAAGCCTATATGTTTTGCAGCATCCTTTTGGGGTGCAAGGTGATGCAATTAATAGTGCAGCCGGGTCGTGGGCTCATTAAGGGTCACAGGAAGGCAGCGGGGTGCTGGTTTACGGTGCCTGGTTGCTGCTGGGAATTAGCACCGAGGTGCCACTCACTTTGTTTCAAATAGCTCTTTCAGCTCGGGCCATAAAATTAATGTCTGAGCAGATAGCTGGGAAAATAGAAGCCATATAAAGTAACTTGGTGCTTGGCAGAGGAATTGAGGTGAGCTGCATTTGGGAGATGCTGGGTTTTGATTGTATTTCTTTCCCCTCTGGAGATGCCAAGTGCCCCCGGCACAGGGGTTACCACATCCCTATCCCCCATCCCATGATCCCAGCTCTCCCTAACCCCCAGCTCTCTGGTACTGCTCTCATCTTGCTGCTTATTTATCCATCTTGCTTTTTTCTCAATTCCCCCACCCCTTCCATGTTTATCTAGCCCTCCGGCCACTCAGTGCCTGCTTTAATCATTGTGTCTCCTGCCCAGCCTCTAGCTTGCACTCCTGGTTAGAGCTTTACCTATTTATATTCTTAACCTTTGCCTCTCTTCCCTCTGTCTCTTTAATCCACGCATCAATCCTCTTTATTGCTGCTCATCTCGGGTCCATTACTGGCAAGCTAATATGGCCCCATATCTATGCCCTCTCTCCTAAGTCATCCTCAGCTCTACCTTCTTCACACAACAAAGTGTGGTGGAAGAAGACCCTTCAATACAGGAGCATGAGGTGCAGGAGCTCAACATCCCACTGCAGGGATGCTTCCCCTCCCTGACACACTTTTTTGCCCCATTTTTGGGATTAGGTTTTGCCCTGCACATGGGCATCAAGAAATTTGCAGCTGGTGGATACTTGCAGGGGTACCCAAGTTCCTGCATCCCTTCACCCTGGGATGCTTGGGACCTGGCCACCCCACAGAGGACAGTTGTTTGGGGAGAAAGCTCACATTTCAGTGATTCTGCGCAATTGGTACCCAGGTCGGCTTTCCCAAGCTTCCCAGCAGCCAAAATTCAAGCCAGGAGGACCATCAGTTGAACATCCTCAATACATTGCCCCATTGCTCCACCCCCACCTGCTGCTCCGGCACCACAGCTCCGTGCCTTTCCTTGGACTCCCTATTCCCACGTCATCACTCTGTACTCCACAAAGTTACCTCACAGAGTCCAGCACAGCCCTGCCTGTGATTTTTCCAGCTCCTCTCCCTCACCGGAGGGTGGGAATTTTCCTCTTGCTGATTCACGCCTCTGTTGCGTCATTTCTTTTCGAGCGCTGACGCTGGCTGCGCTCGCCCCAGGGAAAGGCTAAAACCCCAAGCTGCTGCTTTGGGGACTGGCCCTCTGCCAGCCACGTGCTGCCAACTCAGCCAAAAACCTGCACCTGTGCTGAGCAAACCCAAACCTCTCCCACCTTCGGGGTCAAATAAGGGAAATTTCTGGGGTTTGTTTTCTCCCCACTGCCCTGTCCTGAACTCTGTGCTCCCAACCAAGTCCCCATGCTAGGAACAGCACACCTCAAAGTTCAAGAAAAACCTTTTTTAAAGTATAAAAATCCCTTGGCTCTTTCCTTTCTGCCATTAAAGTGGCAATAAAAAGGTGAAGCGGCTTGTCATAGCCCCACAGGCATCACCTACATCCCTGGTGTGATGGGGCCGTTTGCAGCCCCATCTGGAAGGGTTTTTGGGAGGAGGAACATCCAGATCCCCTGGCAGGCACCTTTTTGGAGGGGTCCAACAGCTGGATTGGCCGTTCGCCTCTGCTAATTCCTCCTTCCAATAGTCATCATTGGGGATTTCCCCCTCCCCTCTGCTTCCTCCCTCCTCTTCACACCCCGGTCAGATCCATCCCCTGTGGAGGGGTCTCTTAACCAGTAGGACCAGCAGTGACCCAAGGATGCTCGGCCGAGCAGAGCATTACAGGCACTTTTGATGGACTTTGCCATTTATTTTCTTTCCTGGGAGGCTGCCTTTTATTTTTTGCTATTATTAAAAAGGCTCAGAAAACATCCAGCCCAAGCTACCTCCTTCCCAAACTCCATTAATTTCAGCATCCCTGCCGACCCTCCGTGCCTAGCAGTAGTTCTGCCTTCCACCAGCGAGGTATAGCAGGACCACTCAAGACCTTGCTGCCCGGGAAGCAATTCTAAGTAATTCCCACACTGCGAAGGGATGCACTGGCCCTTGCAATCAGATCAGGGGTGCCACTGCCCTCTCAGCTCGGGCAGGGTCCCTGCAGTCACCTTGGGGATGGCTCTCCAAATCCCGTATCGTGGAGAAATGACTGATGGGTTCCTGGCAGGATGGGGATGAGGGAGCAGCCCGTGCACAGACTCCCACTCCTGGGCAGGGGGGAGGGCAGGATGCAGCCCATCCCTGCCTTGCCTTGGGATGGTGGCACATCCCTGCAGCCAAAGCCGCTGACTCGGTGCCCGTGCCTCAGTTTCCCTAAGCAGGATGAGTAATCAACAAAATAAGGAATTCCCTAAATAGACTAAAATATGAACTTCCTCACTTTGGCACTTTGCCTTCCCATTTGCTACAGCAACCGGAGAAACCCACACCACTGCCCTGGATAAACCCTCTCCTGGCTGGGGGGGTTGGGGCTCTGACACGCATTGTGCACCCCTATAAACAGGGAGCCCTTGTGGGGTGGAATGAGTTTGGAAGGTCTCAGCCACACCAGTGTGCTCCCCTGCAAAGGCTGCCTGTCACCCACCTGCATGCTCAGTACAGGGTGGGCCCAGCACAGCTCTGTGTCCCCTGTGGTCCCCATGGCCATCTCAAGGAACATCTCCCCTTTCCTCCATCATCCGGGTAAGCCTAGAGGATAATTAGTGAGTAACGAGCCCTGCAGTCAAAAGTCAGGGTGGCTTTTGAGTCTGGCTGCTCTGCAGCAGTGCAAATTACAGGGAAATAGGGATTTTGGCATTCAGCTGCAGTGCCAACATTAGGGATAATCAAGAGGTGCCCCCTAACTGGGAGGAAGCTGCGGGGTGCAGGGAGGCAGGCGGGAGAATGAGAATATCATAATTACTGGGTAGTTACAAAGTAATGAGGGGCGATTAATGCTCCTGGTCTGTGATGTAGTGGGGAGGCACTTGCATCCGTGGGCTTGGGACACCACAGGGTAGCGTCTTGGCCACCCTGGGGACTGAGCATGGCATGGGAGACCGTGGGCAGCTGCCGGGCTGCCTCCACCCTGGCAGTTAAAGCTTTTCCTGATGTCAGCAGGAGCTATTTTCTGTGACCAGCTCCCACTAGAGGCCAGGAGCTGGATATCTGGCTCTGGGCTTGTCTCAAGGGCAATTTTTCATACCAAATACACCAGAGCATAAATGGAAGGAGTTTTCCTCCCACCCTTTCTTTACATGAAAACATTTTTTTCCAAGTGACAGTGACGAAAAAAGGAAGGGAGGAGAAGGGATACAGCTCCCGCTCCCCGGAGTTGATGGTTAGGGAAGGGCTGGTGATACCCACAGGTGTCATGAGTTTGCAGCACCTCTGAGCTGAGCCCAGGGCTGGAGCAGCTGCAGCTCCCTGGGAGAGCAAAGAGCCGAGAGCTTTGCCCTCTGCAAAGCCCTGGAGGTGATGCAGCAAGGCAAGAAGCTCTCTCACTAGGGACCACCCAGCACTGGCCATGTAATTGGGGTGTCCCACACCCCATCACCCACTGAACCCTAAGGATCCCCACAAGCTGGGAGCAGAGCCTGAGCCAGCAGTTAACTCCATTTGTGCCTCTGATCTTATCTGGAATGAATGCTTTTATCAAGATCAAGTGGTGGGAAATCTATTTCTGTAGTTGTCTGCAGGACTTGAGAGGAACACACACACACACATACACCCCAGAAGCTAATATTTCTCTCCAATTTAATTTTTAGCCTGATGAGGATACCCAGTGGTCCCTCCTGAGTCTGTTCTGATTTTGGTCCAGAGCATCCCGAAGCATCCCACCCTCAGATGCAGGAGTTATCCCTGGATGGCTGTCAGGGTTTGGGCACAGCCACGTCAGCGGCTTAGCGGGATTCAAGGGAAGATTAGACACCGAAAGGGATAACAAGAGAGGATAAAAGCTTAGAGGGGATAAAAGCGCCTAGTGCATTGGGGCGCGAGGCAAATACTAATTGCCTGGGGTCAGGGAGGCAGTTTTCCTCTAGGAAGGTGATCTGTGGCCGCAGGTGGGATGCTGTCAGCACATCGGTGTGGCCACATCCCGCAGCCAGTGCTGTTCCTTAGAAGCAAAGCCGAAATCTCCCCCAATTTGGGTAGTGCGGTGTGGATGTTCAAGTGGAAAACATACTCATGAGTAAAAATAAGTTTGAAGAAAGCATCTAAGCACTGGTTATATCCCAAAGACTTAGATCTGTTCTAATTTCCTTGGTGTCCTGTTCAATAGGACTCTGTGCATTGGCATTGGCCAGGTAACTGATGATTCCCACTGTTTTCTATGGTGGCATTCTCCAAATACACTTATTTTAGGAGCAGGAGAGGCCACACTGGAATGTATCTCAGCATTCCATGCTGGCTCCGGCAGGTCCCATGTGTGCATCCTCCCAGGCAGGAGGAGCAGGCATCTCAGACAAGGGCAGAGGGATGTGCCACCTCAGCTCCCTCTGCCTCTGGGAGCCAGTTTGGGGTCCCTCCCACCTTGTCCCATGGATGAGTGAGGTGGACCATGTGCCCCAAAGTGATGAGACATCTGTCTGCACCAGGCACAGTGGAACCCAGACTCCTGAGAGGAGTGGAAATAAAAGCCACTTGTGCCAACCTGTTTTGCTCCATGGCCTCATGTCAGCCAGCGGCTTATTAAAAAGCCATCAGTGGCCAGGTTGCTGCAGGCCGTGTGCTGGAGGAGCAGATAGAGGTCTGTGCTGGCACCATCTGGGCATGGTTTGGGGGGTCCCCCTGCCTGTCCCACTGGTGGTGTGGGTTGGAGCCTTCTCTGGGGTGGTGGCGCCTGGGGGTCTGCACAGGGCTAGATGTCTTTGAATCAGCACTGGGAGGGAGGTGGTAAGGACCAGCACTCTGGTAAGAGAGCATCGGCCTGCAGAGTGGTCTCTGACAGCACATGGTAGCGGCATCACCACTCTGCCTCAAATCCTGCTCAATCTGGGAGAAGACCATTTTGTCAGTGCTGGGATGGGGCTTGCCCAAGCAAGGATCATCACCCGTGGGCTGCTGAACAGGCTCCTAAACTCCCCCTGTGCCCAGCCAGGCTGCACAGGACCCAGGTATGAGTGAGCCTGCCCCGGGCATGTATACGTGCGGGATGCAGTGATGGCACACACGTCCCCTCCTCCAGCTGTATCTAAAACCAAGATAAAGCCTTATTCTTCTCAGTGGCACCATCAGCCCCGTCTCTGCTCTGCTTTACCCAGCCTGGGGCAGAGGAGAAGAGGTTCACTCCTGGCTGAAGGGAGGCACATGCCTCCCCCAGCTCCCAAGTGATGCTTGTCCTGCTCCTGACACAGGACCCACATGTGCAACACCTCAGTGCTGTAAGAAATCCAGTTTTCCTGGCTGGATCTTCCTCTCCCACTAGCTTCATGGGATCCCGTATGAGGATTTCTCCTCTGGTCACCAGAGGGGATGTGCAAAGGCAGGACCGAAAGACAGCGCTACTCCTACCGAGGAGCCAAAACATGGACTGAGGCCGAAATACGGCTGAGTGAGAATTCACCTGGGATTTAACAGGTATTTTTAAGACCAGATGTAAAACCCGAGTCCTCGCTATTTACAGTCATTAAATGTCCCCTGGTTCATTCTGCAAAGGGTAGGCACATTAACCTGCTGGCCCAGCCGCCCTCCGCTAACCACATCCTCATCACACAAATTCCCCTGACATTTGAAACTGCTCTTTTTTCCAAACCCACTGCCTACTCTCACTTCCCAACCCAACGTTTTGAGGCTGGGCATTTGCTTCTTGTCTTTCCTGAGGATCTTCTAGCATAAATGGTGCTACAGAGGAAGAAGAAAAGACCCATTATCGAAGCATCAGGCATAAGCACATCTTCATCACAAAGAGATTAATTTTTGCTCCAATTAATATCCTAAAACTACAAGAAGAAGCCCTCCCTCAGGCAGTGAGGGGCAGGCAGGCAGAGCATCACCCCTGCCAAGGCTCACGGCTGCCGGTTCTGCCTTCGCCATCTCTCCTGCCAGCTCCCATTTCCATGGAAACCTGCCCTCCTCGCTCCTTCCCCTGCCTGCACTCCCTCTAATTTAAGGAAACCAGTTGCTTTATGCTGCCAGAGGAGTTACCTGGACCAGAGGCACCCCACTGGGGCTGGCAGCGATGTCCCCCTGCCTGCTGGTACCCGTCAGCCCCAGCCCACCACTGATGGGGGCCTGTGCAAAGCTTGGGGTGGGTGCGTACCCTTATTTCTGCTCTCTGGCAGCTTGGGCAAGGAAGGATCCCTCCTTATTTCTGCCCCTTTCATCTCCTCTCCTCCCTCCTGGTCCTTTCTGTGGCTGTCTCTCTCCTCCCAACCCTCCTTATCTCTCCTCCCCCTGTCCCTCTTGCCAGCTTTGTTTACATCAGTAAAACACTTGTCCAGGTCAAACACGGTTACCTGATAAACACATTTCCATTGATTGCTGGAAAGAAAAATCCTCCAGAGCAGCATATTCTTTGCTCTAGGGATCGATAACACTTCAAGATCCCTCTTATCCTGCCCCCAGCCCTCCATCCCGGTGAGGAGGATATGTTTTGGGGACCCCCTTAGAGTGGAGGCAGGGGGGACCCCCTCCTGCAGGTATGGGATGTTAAGATACGACACCTGAAGTAGATATGTGATATAATGCACCTATAAATCCAACTGGGTGACTGAGAGCAAGGTCTGAAGGGCTGACCCCTTCTGTGCTGCACCCATGGGTGACTAACCACCTCCAGGCAAGCACCCCAGAGCATCAGCACCTGCACCCATGTCCATGCACACAAGCCATCGCATACCACTCCTCTTTCCTGGGCTTGCCCAAGCATTCCCATTTAATGTTTAAATCAGGGATGCTTGGGCGCTGCCAGAGCTCCTCCACCGAGCCCCACAGATGGGGACAGCAGGCGAGGCACCACTGTGCAGCACCATGAAACGGCTGGAATCCCGCAGGCAGCTAATGCACTTGTGACGGGGAAGCTCATGCATCGCTCCAGCGAGTGATTTAGCCGTAACGCCACGATCGATAAAGAGAAATTTAAAGGGATTAAGCTTTCTGCCTCTGCTGCCAACGAGATGCTTCCCATCAGGGTCTCTCCTCCCGGACCGCATCAACTGCTGCGGGCCCTCAGGGGTGAGGTGTGTGGTTGTGGGTACCCACCGAGACCCCCTCCAGTACCTGCAGGGTTTGCTCGAGAGGTTTTTTCTTTTCAGACTAAAAATGCCAACTGATGCGTAACCTATGGCGCAAAACGATGCTTTGCCCACCTGTCTGATGGGTGGTTCACCTCCTCTACAGCAAAACACACACAGGACGATGCTGGGAAGCATCACAGCCCAGGGAGCCTCACCGTTTGGTGTGGGAACAAAACAAATTTAAATTACAACAGTAAATAATTAATGATAAATAATTAATAAATACATAAAAATGATACATAATCATTTGGGCTAGAGAGAAACCAGCCCACGTGCTTTGTATGGCCCTTATAAACTACCGGAGCCCTGACCCAAAGGAGCCAGCAAAGTGCTGCGTGGCGGAGCATAAGAAGCTGTAATGAATTCAGAGTTTCCGCCAGGCTTTAATAAAGTCCTTCTGCAGAGGCTATTAAGGGAACTAAGATGAGAGGTGAAAGTTTGTTACGGATCAGAAATGGTCTAAAAGACGGAGAAAAAGTTAAAAGAAATGAGCAGTGACAAAGGCATCTGATGGGGTGGAGAGCCTGGGACATCTCCTATCTAAAACATGCCCCAGCGAGGGAGCTGGACTGGCTGGACCATGTAGGGGGCTGCAGGAGGATGCGCCCTGCCTGTTCTCAGGAGCCGGGCTGGTTTTAAAGCAGAAGCTAAACCTCATTCATCCCTGGTGTGGGCGTTCATTCAAAACGAAAGCTGCCTTTGATGCTGAAGATGCTGATGCCATCTCCCTCTCAAGAGCATCCAGCCTGCACATTAACAACACGGCTCTTCAACTCCCCCCAAAAGCTGTTTACCCTGCCTCAGCTTTACCGATGCTGCCAGGCACCCTGCTGCCAGTCAGAGCCCACCATGTACCACAGTTCCATCATGGATTTTCACCCAGCTCTATCCGGATTTTCAACCCACATTGGCTCAGGGGGTGCTCTGGAGGTGCCGTGGGTACACCCTTGCCTCTCCTTAGGGCATCAGCTTTGGGTCTACCCCTTGCTGAAAGGGCAAGGATGACCTTTCCCAAAGGCAAAAAAAGCCCCTGGAGTATCCAGGAATTGAGAGGGGGTTGCACCCCACCAAGCACCCCGCCAAGTCCCACCCGGCTTCATGCCTCTGAGCCCCTGGTGTGAGGGCTGCAAACGCCCAGCGCCTCTGAACCCCTGCCCTGCTGGGATGGATTTTTTTAATTGGATTGTGACAAACATTTAATACCTAATAGAGCTCACACCGGCACAGTTAATTAAGAAGGTGACTAATCCAATTCACTTGTGGGAGCACAGGAAGAGAGGAGTGAGAGGGAGGGAGCCTGCGTGTGTGCAGGGAGTAACAGCAGGGAAGGAGCTGGGGAGGGGGAAAAAGCAGCTCAGCTGCTATCGCCCTTCATGTCATTTTTTGTGCTTGCATAAACGAGGAAGGAGGACTTTTCTTCCCCATTTTCTTTCCCCCTTCTGAGCATCAGAGCCATTGGGTAAATGCTAAGCTGTCTCAGGCTCTGTGTGAGCATCACTGGGGTACCAGCTCAGGGGAGGGTGGAAATTTGTGACAGGTTGGATGCTGGCAGCTGAAGGCTGCTTGGGGCTCAGTCGGCAACATCCATCTTTCCCTCCAGGGGTGCCCATAGCCCAAATCTTGCTTCTTATTTTAAAACATCCCCCAGCTGGTTTTCCAGCTCTGGATGGGATGCAGAGACCTGGGCACCCCAGGGCATCCCCCTCTGCACAGGACCCCACTGTGGTGTCGGTCCCAGGCACATGAGGCCAGCAAAGCCAGCTGTGGCAACATCTGTATGCCACTCACTCCCCGTCCCCCCGGAGTTGATAAATAAAACAAGTGGAGTTATTTTGGCCCCGGGGACAGGGCTGTCTCCTGGAGCACAGAGCTGCTCTTTCTCCGTCTCTCCGCGGCGCCGGAGTTCATTGTTATTCCCCAGCCGAGAACAGGACGTGGATTGAGCCGAGGTTCCCATCTGCGGCGGGCAGCCGGAGAGAGACTCTCTTCATATTAGCGCCTAACGGCATCAATAGCGCTTTTAAATGAAGCCCCAGGGGAAAACAAAAGGTCTGAGCGGGGAAGAGTGAGAGAGTGAAGCTGGAGAGGGATGGGGGGACAGGGACAGAGCCAGGAAGGAGGGGGGAGTGAAGGATGAGCTGGAGAGGAAGATGAGGGGGGAAAACAGAAATGAAGTAGCTCTATATAAACTGTTTCCTGCCGAAAACAGGGCACCTGGAGGACCTTGGGATGCAGGAGGCAGTGCCACGAGTGCCGGGTACCAGGGATGCTGGTAACATCACCCGCCTCCAGCTCGGCCGTTGCCCACTGTCATCCGCCCAGCAGGAAAGTGCCCCGCATGTTAATCAATGTCCCACTGCAATTAGACTTCATTATGCAAGACTAACAAAATGAGACGCCGCTTTAGCAAAATGACAAGTGGATCCGTTAAAATTGGGGAGGGAAAAAGAACCAACCCAAAGGAAAACCAACCAACCTCTACCTGGGGGTGCTGCCAGCCCGGGGCCAGCGGCACCCATGGGGAGCACCCAAAGAACCCACTGGGGCCCTGTCAGTTGTCCTGGGGTGCGTGGGGCACCAGTGGGTGCACACCAGCCAGACGTGGGGAGAAGGTGATGATGGCATCGAGTAATTGGTGAGGAATTACATGGAGGGTTCATCCCTCCTGTGGCTGGGAGTGAAGAGTTCCCCAGGGTGCTCCCGCATCGTTCCCCCTTTCAGGAAATAATTATTGAAGTTAAAATTATTTACTAAATGAGGCAATTCTCAGAGTGCTATCTCAGAGCCGTTTGCCCAGTTTACTTTGTTACTAGTGCTACATAATAAATTAGCTGTGTAATTAAAGATAAGTTTAATGCTGGTGCTTTGCAGAGGGATTTTCTTTTAAGTCTCCGTGCAAGTATAAGCATCCTTTCTAAAAACACACCCGTGTGAGCATCACGCGAGGAGGGGCCGGACCCTGCGCTGCAGCTGCAGGCAGGGCCAGGCAGGGGTTTACCCATCCCCCATGAGCAACGTCAGGTCCCATTAGCGCCAGCGTGTCCCCTTGGGGAGCCCCTTTGCCCCCCTCAAGGGACAACAACCAGATCGAACCAAATCAATCCACGTTTTAATTACTGGCCATGGGGATGCTGAGCCGTCTGCGGTGCCAGCTTGGCCGCCAGCAGCCAAAATCGCCTCCGGTGTGGCTCCCTGCTCCCGTTCCCCATGTTATTCAGCAGGGATATGGATGTACTCCATCAATGGGACCTATTCCTGGCCACGGCGCTCGGCAGGGAGAGGCTGCAAAACCCTATGGGGATTAGAAGGCTCATCCACCAGAAAAAATAAGGAAAATAAAAAAATGCACTTTAGGAACCCACGTTTTCAGCAATTTCTGCTGACTAACGTGATTTCAGCTGAGACGAAGGAAACCAGCAGGGAGCAGCTCAAGAGCTTTGCTGGGAAGCATTTCCCTGTTGGAGATAACGCTATGGGACTGCAATGGTGGGACTTGACCCCCAAGGGTGGGGACCAGGAGGGGCTGCATGACCCAGGCCACGCTCTGCTCCTCCTGCTGGCTCACCCATCCTGCACCCACAGCCCCGCTCCAGCGCGGTGCCAGCAGGGCTCAGAGGTCACCTCCCCTGCTAGCAATGAGCTCGGAAAGCCGAAGCCCAGCCTTTCCCCATGCCGGCTGGTGGAGGGGGCAGCCGTCCCCCTGCTTCCCGCCGCGGGCAGCTCGGCATGGTCCGAACACATTGGTATCGACTCGGCAATCAATTTTCAAATCCCAGGCAGCCGGGCCAAGGAAGAGTAATTACGCCGGGCTGCCGTGTGCTCCAGCTAATGCAAACAGATCAGCTTTCCCCTGGGACATTGCCTTGCGTCCCATGATGGGGGGGCTCTGAAAAAGAGGGCGGTGCTGGGCGGGCAGAGTTAAGGCTGTTCTCCTTCCTCCTTCGGAGGGAGAGCCAGCACCCCCTGGAGCTTCTCCGCTCCCCAGGCACCTCTCCAGCCCCATCCGCAGCCCCCAGCCCCACACTATCCCAAGCGGGGTTTTCTCCCTGAACGAGTGAGAGGAAGAGGAGGCAGCTGCCCTGGGCATGAAGGACAGAAAGCCGAAATAACTTCTTCCCCTGCCACAGTGCCTCTCATGAGTGGAGAAGAAGGAGATCTTGAGGTCTCCCCAAAAAGGAGAAGGAGCTTCAGTCAAGGCCAAGGGAAGTGAGGTGGGTCATCAGCATCCCAGATGCACCAGCCACCCAGATACCAACTAAACACCCCTGAATAATTCCTGTAACATCAGGAGACTTCAAACATCATCCTCTCATAGATGATAAGTGCTGGGGCTCTGCTCACTCTGGGAAAAGAGAGGGGGAGAAAAAATGCCTGCCAAAAAGCCCTTACTTAGCAAAAAAGCTGGGAGAGGTGCAGGGAGGTTGCAGCTGGGATTGTCTTAGCTTGTTCTGAGACACGCTGCCCCCAAAATCTAAGAGCTTTTAGAAGAAAAATGGTGAAGATCTCTGCTCACCAGATCTCCTAGAGACAAGGACCTCTGCAAGCCCATACCACCTCTGCTGTCCTTTTTGTGGGTGTTTTGGAGGGACCCAGATCCCTTCCTACCACCAGCCACTCCAGGAAGCACCAGAGGGCAATTTAGTGTCCCACCCCAACAGCAAATTTGGCAGCAACTGGCCATGGGGTATCAAACGCCACCAGTGAAGGTCCCCAGCATGGGGAGGGAGAGATGGGACGTGTGACAACACACAGCCGTGACACCTCCACCTGCCCTGTGTTTTTCCAACCCCTGCCGACCTGGATGCTTACGTGCTGGCAGGTTGAGCTCACCATGCCAGCTTATTAAAAGCATCGTGTTTTACTGAAGGCAGCTGGTTGAAGCTGGGAGACACAAGCAAGGCAGCTGCCTGCACCTCGCCGGTGCCTGCTCCAGCTTTTCAGTTCCCTCTTTCTCACTCTCTGCCCTGTGGATGCTTTGCCATGGAGAAACGTGCCAGCTTATGGAAATACAAAGCTTTGCAATGTCAAAGCCTCAAGGAAAATAGAGAGGGGGAAAAAAAAAAAGAACCAAACAATTACCTGGGCCTCATCAAGGAGCTGCCGGGAGAGATTGTGACGGGTAATTATAAAAGGAAAACAAAATCAAGCTCTAAGATGAGGATGACAAGCTGGAGGGGACTGGGAAGGTGCAGAGGAGAGGGGCTCACAGCACCCTGCAGCAGGCGGTGGGTGGGAGGTTTGGTGCCAAGATTTTGGCGAGGAAGGATTTTCCTCTGAATATTCATTTGGTTGGAAATCTCCCCGAGCAGGTCCGGAGGCCAAGAAGCAGGTGGGGACGCGACATCTCAATGGGCAGTGCTGAGCCAGCTGCCAGCTCCAGCTGCCTGTCCCTGCACTGGAGCAGTCCAGCTACTCCAAACTTTGGGGCTATTTCAGGGAATACCATCATCAATTAATTAGTGCATGGATGCTGCTGCCCCAGCACCCACGCTCTGATCCCCTCCTTCAGGGAGGAAATAGCAGGGAGGGATGGAGCAGAGAGGCCTTTTTAATCCCCATGAAACCCAACTGAAGCTGCTCCCCTCAAGGGCTGCAGGAGTGGAGGCAGCCAACGGGGGCAATCTTTAACTAAAGGTCAGATAAAATCGTGCTGTGCGCCCCTGGATTTATTTCAGGCACATCAATAAGCCTTGGCCTGCCTTGGGAGAGTGGCAGAGGGGAAAATCCCTTCCAGAACAATGAACAGACAAACAGCACCTGCTGAACCCGCCCCATATTTTCTATTTTATTTTTTAATTTCCTACCCCTATCCCTTCTTATTTCCTTATTTTATTTCTTGCACAGTGAGGGCGACACCTGGCAGAGAGCAGCAATACGGGTCAGGGGAGATGGGGAGCTAATCATGGGGCATGTCCCATAGAGACCTTGAGCTTCAAGCACTTAACACCATCAGATTTAGTAGCCACCTCCCAGTAACTCCAGACAGCAAACTGGCCATGGTTAGAGACAAGTTCATGAGAGCTGGAAAGATCTGAGAGGCTTTGCCCTCACTACGATTTTAATTATGGCCTGGCTATAGGACGCTGTCCCTTGGCTGGGACCATCCTACAGGAGAAGCAGCATCCAATGACATTGACATTTTGTTTCTCATTACAGGCGCAATTAAAAGGAGAGAGGATTACAGGCAATGGCTGTGTCGTGTCCCTGTCCCTCGGCCGCCGTGCGCTGCCGTTATCTCTTCTGCCTGGGCAGTTCCATCAATGGATCGACTTCTTCCCCCACCTAATTTATGGCTCCTTTATGTTTGTTTATATAATATGGTTAAACATCTACTTTACACCCTGCATGCTTGTACTCGCTAATTAGCATTTTTCTCCGCGTTTATTGCTTTCGCTACGCCACTCCAGCAAGATGAACGGGAGCAGGGAGAGGGCTGCGAGCCCCATAGAGACTCTGCACTGGGGGCAGGAGCTGCAGCCCCCAGCCCATGCCAGCCCCGCAAGTTTGGGTGCCCACACCAGCCCCCTCTAAGCTGCAGATGAAGCTGCTGGCAGCCAGAGCTGCAGCTGTGTCAGGGAAGGGCTCTCCTAGGATTTATTTCTGCCTCCTAATGTGGTCCTCGAGCCACTTTAGGGGGGATTGGGTAGCCTGGAGCACCAGGAACAGCAGGATATCTGTGTCCTGCTCTGTGACTGCTGCCCTGTGGTGACAAACCATCCCGGCAACTTTCTGTCCTCCCCCTGGTAATGCTCAAAGGCACCTGCTGAGCCCCTCTGAGCGGGTTTGGGGAGCGGGGCAGGCAGGGAGGTCTCCAGGGGGGTGGCTTGAGCCCCCCCCTTTACCTCACAAGCAGCCCCCCAGACATGAGAGAGCACAGCCTGTCCCTGCCTGCAGAGCCACCTCCACTCACCAGGAGCTAAGCCTGGTGAGCAGAGGAAACCCCTCTGCCCAAAACAGACCTTCTCCTCAGCCTTGGTTAACAGACATCCTCAGCCTTGGTTTGCTAGGATTTGCAGCCAAATCTGTGCACACCTCCCATCCCCTCCCACCCCCCAAGCACCAGTATGATGAGCCCTTGGCAGCTGGCACTGTATCTTCCAGTCTTGGCAGTATGGATCTACATATAGATCTGTACCACCCTGGGGCCTGAATCTGCCCCATGACCCCAGTAAAACTCCCAGCCCAGGAGGCGTCACCACCTCTTGCTGCCCAGGTACCCTGCCCTGGGGGAGACCTGCCCTCCCGTGTTCCCTCTCTCCTACCAAGCCTGCCTGTCTGGCATCCCATCTCTGCCTGTTCACGCCCCACCACTGTGAGCACGGACGTGAGAGTCAAATAAACAGCCAGGCTCGTGCTCCACCAAAGGCGCAGGAAAACCCTCCTCTGACCCCTCCGCCTGCCTGCTTGGCCTCCTCCTCCCCCCGTTCCCCGCACCGCAGTTTCCCTGCCTGCACACACAAGTCCCATGGGGGTGCGATAGGGGGAAAGACACAGGGATATGGATACGGATACGGCCGGCAAAAAGCAACTCTCAAATCTTCCTTAAGACCCCAATGCCACTGCAGGAAGGGGTGTCTAGTCTCAGCCAACACGGAGAGGAGAGCTCACAGTGCTAAGGTGCTCTCTGATTCCAGCCAGGAGGGCAGGATACAGGGATTCTTCCCCCCAGGCTCTGCAGCACCTTGGCAAACCTTCTGCCTCTCCAGGAAGCAGCACCCCCACCGGGCTTAGCCTCCTCCTCTCCAGATAGGTGGATTCTGCCAGAAGCCGTAACAGGTAACTGCTAATGAAGCACGCCTAATGAACGCGCTCCTCGGAAACACCCTTGCCGCCCCTTCCTCCAGATGCTCAGCCACCCCTCCACTTCACAGTAACCTTCCCCAAAAAAGTGCTCTGCTCCCTGGCTTTACAAGTTGCAGCTCAGCAAAGGCTCGGGGAGCATCTTTCAGCCCAAAGCTCTCAGCTGGCCCCTTCCAGGGCAGCCCAAGGGGTCGGCTCTGCCAGAGCAAGGCACCGTCACTGCCCGCAAGGTATTTCTGAGCAGGCAGGAGAGGAGGCGAAAATCACATTCAAACTTTGGTGAATCGAAGCAGAAAGCTGGGGTTAAGGCTCAGCAGAGGGCCTGGGTGGTCTTCGTGTCCGTCAGCAGCACCTACGGGCAGCCGGCAGCCGTTGTGTGGGAGGAAAGGCTGCGCAGGGTTGTTTCCACCCCGCCTGGAGTTAGGGATGCTGCTTCCCCAGCGGCTGCCGGTACGGCCCTGCGGGGAATCCGGCTGTGCTCAGCCCTTAGCAGAGGGCAGCCGTGGGGAGGAGGAGGGAGAGAACAGGGCGAGAAGGAGATAAGAAGCACGGGCTTGATGGGGAGAGGGTGTGAATTAACACAAACAACCCCCACCACCCCCGGCACTGCCTGCGAGTATGCAGCAAGAAACCTCCTCCCCTCCCTGAACTGTCTCCTCTCTCCGTGTGACGCAGGTGCCAAATTTCTTTAACCTCATTCCAGCAACAAAAGGAACTTGCAGAAAGTACAGGCAGCCTTTGCCCTCCCCACCTCCCACCCCAAAAAAACCCACAACACCCCCCCACACACACACCCTTTCCCCCACACACTCCCCCGTGGCCGGGCCAGAGAGACGACGCCGCACCGCGGCGGGGGGAACCGCGGGGTCCCTTTCCCACCGCCGCCTCCCTCCGCGCTCAACTCCGCGCCTCGCTGCCCGGCCGCGGCGGTGGAGAGGGACGGACGGACACGGACACACACACAGAGTACAGACAGCCGGGGGTCGGGGCGCGGCCGCCCAGCGGAGCTGGAGTACGCGGAGCAGCGGAGCGCGGCTACCCGCGGAGTCGCGGAGCCCGGAGCAGCGGAGCCCGGGGCGCGGAGAGCGGAGCGCGGCCACCCGCGGAGCGCGGAGTCGCGGACCCCGGGGGGCGGAGAAGCGGAGCTGGGAGTCGCGGAGCGCGGCCGCCCGCGGAGCGCGGAGAAGCGGAGCTGTCCGCGGTGCTGAGGACACTCACCGGGCCGGGCCGGGCCGGGCCGGCGCCTCCTGCCGCCGCCGGGAGGGAAGTGGGGGCGGCCCCGCTCCGGCGGGGTCCCCGGGCTCGGCCTGGCGCCCTGCCTGGCGCCGGCAGCCCCCGCTGGTTGCTGCGGCGGAGAGGAGCGACCCCGGGACTGCTTCTCTGCCGCTCCCTCCCCTGCTTAAATTTCAGCAGCTCGGTGGTGTTTGGTTTTTTTTTTTCCCCTGGTGGTGCTGGTTGTTTTTTTTTTTTTTCTCTTCCTTGCTCTCCCCTCTTCTCCCTCCGCTCCCCGCTCCGGGCTCTCCCAGCACGCAGCCACCTAGTGGGCAGAGGCGGGAGGAAAATCCCACCCGCAAACCCACGCGGCACCGCCGCATCGCCTCCCACCGCCCC
>JAOXNO010000004.1:864709-877365 GCA_028565335.1 Limnodromus scolopaceus
CAAACTTACTGAGGGTGCACTCAATCCCCTTATCTAGATCATCAATAAAAATATTAAACAAGACTGGCCCCAGAACCAAGCCCTGAGGGACACCACTGGTGACCAGCCACCAACTGGATTTCACCCCATTAATCACAACTCTCTGGGCATGGCCATCCAGCCTATCCGCTCTCTTTCTTGGCAAAGCACGATGGTTCCCAGGTCTGAAAATCACACTGGGTGCTTTGGAGCATTGCCTTCACTTTTTTCCTTCCCCTCCATGCGCCCTGCTCGCAGCAGAAGGTGCGGCAGCAAGGCTGCCCTTAGCTGCTCAGAATTCCCCGGGGCAGCCAGCTCTCCTCCCCAGGCGGGTGGCACCGATTGGGTTTTTCTCCCTCTCTCCACCTGTCCGGGGTAAGTGATGCTGATGCTAACACTTCATCATCATTAAAGTATCGTTGCCATGACAAGCCCTTGCTTTCTCATCTGTCAGCAGCGCTGGTCACGCAGAGAGCATCTCCATCGCTGGAATAAATAGTCCTTAAAAAGCGGAGGCAAGAGCCAAACAGCCTCCGGGGGCTCAGAGCATCTGTGAGGGGTCAGGGGGGCCCTCAGATGAGAAGGCACCAAATCCCCCTTTCTGGAAACCTTCCCCCAAATCCCTCACCTCCCCAGGCAGCCGTGCCGACCCACCAGCCAGTGCTGCTGAAAACCCGTGGCTTTGCATCCCTGTAAGGAGAGGCTTTGCAGGCTCACAGACAGACAAATAGCTCTGTAAACAGCCACGGGGAAAACAGGCATCTGGGGGACGTCAGTCCAAGGGCTGTGCTAAACACAAGGATTTTAAACCCTGATTTTTATTGCAAACAAGTGTAATGGGCTCTTGGCACGGTGGCTGGGGCAGTGCAGCCAAGTGGGGACAGTGTCCTTCCCTCCGTGCAGAAGAGGCCAAAAATTGCCCCAAATGGTCTCCTTACTACTCCTGTGGAAGGCTGGTGCCTTGAGGGGGGTGGGCAGGCTCTGCCTGGTCACACAGTGCTGGGGAAGTCTCCTTGCTGGCTGCATGGTGCTGGGCTCCCTCTCCTTCCTCCTCCCAGCCCTGTGGGGCAGAGGCAGCTTCATGGTGGGAATTGCAGCATCCCCCAGCAATATCGGGCCTTACGGGTTCCCTAGGGCTTTTTAAAATGCAAAATGCCCCTTAGCACCGCTATTGCCCACAGGCGAGGCTTTTAGATGCCACAGAAGCATACTGAAGGAATTAAAATCCATGTTCAGACTTAAAATATGGTATTAAAATGAAACTCTAGCAGCTCCAGCGCGGTTCAGCAGCCCCATGGCTGCCCCACAGACGAGACTAAGGAAGGCTCTTTAACCCCATGTCTCTGCTGTGGGATAAGGCCGGGCCATCCCACCCTTGCCAGAAGGTTCAGCACATCCCAGGTACTCCATGTGCCCCCTCCAGCTTACCTGTGCAGAGCCACTCTCCACCACACGCCTGGGATTTGCCTGGAGGCAAATTCACACCCATTTTACAGCTGGGTAAAACTGAGCCCGGAGGTAGCAAGGGCAAGGCAGGAATTACTGGGATGGCTCAGAACTTCGACCATTCTGAACATCACCTTTGCCAACAGACCAGGGCTGGGGGCATCCAGGGCAGCTCACCTGGTCCTGCCAAGCTGGAGGGGACGGCAGGGAACCAGCACACAGGTACCTGCATTTCCATCACTTGGCTGCGCACAGGTTGCTAGGAAAAAAAGATGATAAATAAAGATAAATGGAGGAGAGCGGAGCATGCCGGCAACCCTTCTCCATCATTCCTTTTCTTCCCTAAGCAGATCAAATTATGACCTGAAATCACTGAATACATATTTTATTATGTGGATAATTTAAAGGATGAGGGTGAGACAGAGAATTCATAAGGTACAGTCATGTTAAAAGACAAAGAGTTCCCATTAATCTCCTACAGGAAAAAACTGAACAGGAGAAAAAAGCGGGGGGGGGGGGCGGGGGCGACAGGTTGTGATCAGTGCTGCCTTCTCCTCCTCCTCCTTGTTTTGAGTGAGCTGGGACATACAGGGATATCTTCTCCACTAACATCCAGACAGAAGCTGCTCCTTAACATCTCACAAAATAGATGCAGCGCTCCCAGCTCTTTCCACTCCTGCTGCCCTTTGCCAGCAACGTAAACCCATCACATCACATTTAAAGAGCTTTGAAATTAGCTCTCCTCCTTCGAGCAGAGCTGGGGAGCAGGAGACGGGGTTGGGATGCAGCCATACCTTCCCCCCAGCCCTGGATAGGACTGCTGCCCCATGTCCCTCCCCCAGGACGTGCAGCCCCCAGCCCACCGCTCGCCCTTGCCGAGGCCGTGCCTGGGGCAGCACCATCGCGGTCTGCTGGGCTTTGGCCCATTTTCCCCCGGCTCGGGTACCCGTCTGGCGCCAGTTGGAGCGTGATGCTCTGATGACTTTGAGGGGTCAGCCCCACTTCGCTTCCTCTCTACACCCCCCAACCCCATTAAGCCACGGGTTCCTCTGCACTCCGCAGATCAATGCCAGCTTCAGGATGTTTTTTGGTCACCACAGGACCAGGGAAGGGCCTCTTAGTAACTGTTTTAATAACAATTAAAAATATATATATGCAATATATAAAATAACTCTCTCTATTTTATAGGTAACTAAGCCCTGGCACTGGGCTAGAGGAGTGAGGCCTTGTCCTTGGAGGCAACACCCCAGCATGTGCCTCTGACCTGGGACATGGGCAATAGGACAGGAGCAGCTGGGCTGGTGGCTTCAGACCAGCTCCTGCTCAGCTTTAGGAGGATGAGAGGAGCGTATTTTCCTTCTTAAACACCTAAATGGTTTTATGGGGATTTTGACAAGTCTGATTAAGCACTGTAATCAAGACAAACTTGTTGTTTAAATAAAGCCCCTGAGGACAAATCACGGTTGTCAAGCTGTTTCCTTACTCAACCCCGCACATCTCAGAGGTGGAGGGTTGGGTGGTGGGATGGGGGCACACCAGTTGCTTATCCTCTGGTGGTCACCATCCTCACCGCAGGATCTGGAGAAGGGAACAGATGGGATGCTCCAGCGCCTTTGCACCTCCAGGGCTCAGTCCATCAGAGCCCAACGCTGTGCTTGTGGCTCCCCACAGCACCACAGTGTTGGTCAGTCCCCTCCTGGAGGCTCATGATGCTGATGGGGTTACGACAAGGTAACCTTTAAATGAACACATTTAAGTTCAAAATTATAAGCTCCTGGGGCTGCTTACCTTCCCGGCAAGTTTCCTGGTGCGGAGAGGGGCGATGGGAAGGCAAGCTGGAAGGGCGCATCGGCACTCGCTGGTCTGGGATTCACGCTGAGCTCGTGCTGCTGGCTTGGTTTCAGCTGTCACATGCTATTACTCATGCCTCCTAAGGATGGCCTTTATGATTTTGTTTTTTTTTTTTTTTCGCTCTGAAACTCTCCAAATTATTTTCCTTGGCTGCCTGAAAGGATTTTAAGAGGCTAAGTGACAGCATGCTCCCCAGCCCTCAGAGAGGCAGAGCTACTGGAGGGATTTCGTGGAGGATGACAGGGTTAAAGATACTCACAGAGCTCATGCCCCTCTGCTACTCGTGAAAGTCTCCAGGTAAAAGCCAGTCCCGCTGGTCCCCACCACCACATTTTGGGAGTCACACAAGAGCATCAAGGTTAATACATCTGCCTCAATGGACTGGGGAGGCAGCAATACCTCTAAGAGAAGGCAAAACTGGGAAAGGAAAAAATTAACCTGCCTCTCTCTGCCTTGGTTGGTGCATGGATAACAGGCTTTGGGCAATCAACTATCACAGATGAGATTGTTCTTCCTTCCCACTCCCCAATGAGCTGTTTTCCACCACGGGCTGTAGCAGGCACGTTGCACACACTTGCTATTCCAGGCAAATTAAAAGAGGCTACGATGGGTGCGTGGAGCCCTCCCTCACCTGAAAGGTTCATGAAGCCCTGCGAGAAGCTGTGATCCTGGAAGAACTGGAACCACCTTCTCCCCTTGCACTGCAGATCGGCCAAGGAAGGTTCATACTTACTGGTTTTTTTTCTCATCATGTATTTCTAAGAGATGTCAAAAAAATTGCTCTTTCCCTCTCCCAAGAATTTTTTGTGCTGCTCCATGTTATGGGATGAATTCTTGTCCTGCCCCTGCTGAGTAATAATGGCCAACCATCAGCCAGGGCCAGATTCAAGGTGTGAAAGTTAAGATGGAAAGATTTAAAACAGGTCGTTGGCAAAACCTACTCAACTCAAATGGCTTGTTAACACGTGGAGCTGAGGAAGAAGTTCTTGTTTTAACCCAACCAAATGTTTTAATTCCTTTATGAAGATATTAAAGACCAGAATCCCCAAATACTGCTTTGTTGTTGAACAGAGATAGGGATAAAGAGACCTTCACTTCAAGAACCCCCTTGCAGCTCACTCTGAAATCAAAACTAAAGCAAACTATGTGGGAAGTCGGGCTAGTAGTGCTTTTCTGAAAGGCAGAAGATGTAGGCTCTGGTCCTTATCTGATAAAATCCTGCTACAGTTCACGGCTTCCCATGGCCTTAAACCCCCCCTTAAACCTTCTCACTAGCCAACCCCCTCGGCTCCTCAACATTTAAAGCAGGTGACAGTACTTGAGCTCCCACAGAAGCTCCGTAATAGCCCTGTACCCACGACTGAGCACAGCACGTGGGCTCTACACTGCTGAGAGGAAGGCAAACCCCCCTCGAAGAGCAAGCGAGGAGGATCTTGCAAGGTTGGCCTCAAGTAAAAGTTTTTATGGGCAGCATTGGGGACTGACAGGAGGCAGGATGGAATTACCTCTGCTGGATGCCAGGGTCAGCACAGCTCCCTGCACGACACATGAGATGATTTCTTCATGGCAAATGCAGCAGTGAACTCTCTGCTTTGCCCTCGGACGGCTGCACAGGTCCTCGCTGGGTATTTCTGGCCTCCAAAAAGCAGTGAGAAAGGAAAGAGGACTTTTGAGCAAGGAAGGAGTTAGATTTGCCTTTCCAATTATCTGCTGCTGTCATTATGACCTTCCATAGTTAAACAAAATTACCCTAAATAAATAATGCTCCAGTGCTCGAGTCGAATGCTGGCATTAGCAGCCATACACTCACTGCTGAAGAGCCCTGACATATTGATATTAATTTAAATTTCCCCTTGACCATCATTTTTGATTCCCTCCAGCACTGAACTTCTTTTTAGTACTGAGGCATGTTCCTCCTACTCTTCTATTAAATGCTTTAAAATTAATTAAAGAGGCTGGCTGGCCAGGCAAGGTTTTAAATTCGCTTTCTCAAAGAAAAATCTGACTCACCCAACACCTCTTGCAGGGACATGAATGTTGGAGGCAAAACTGTTCTGGGGCAGCTCCCAGCCAAGGGCTTTGTAACCCTGTTCTTTCAAGTGAAGAAAATGAGAATAATGATCGTAAGTGCCCACTATTTGCAATTAATTTTTGCAAGGAGAGCTGTTAAGCCCTGGAACAAGTTTCCCAGAGGGACTTACGAATCTCCGATCCTTGCACAGTTGAGCTGTGAACATCTCCAAGCCCTGGAGCAACCTCATCCAACTCGGGGAAGCCCTGCTCTGGGCAGGGGGTTGGACTGGAGATCTCCGGATGCACCTCTGAAACTCTGTCACTCCCTGACTCTAAAAAGGCTGAAAACCTGACAGGGACCATTTGTTGAGGAGGTGACTAATTAAAAAAAATATTGAACAAATGCTGTTAAAAAAAAAAAAAGATTACAGTAACCAATTACACGCGACTTAATATGTCAACTGCAAAGACTTACCTGAAGGAAAGAAAATTAAGGGGATTAAAATACTAAGTGTACCACTTGTGACAAAGAGACAAAGACAAAAAATGCCATCAACTTGTGTTTATGAGCTGCCGTGTTTCTAATTAGGGCCAGACACCAAATTTGCATTTTATCTTGATGGAAACAGAATGAAAACCAAAAAAATAAAGGCAGCCAATGTTAAACTGTTTTTCTTCTTTAATTCAAGGGGCAACCTTACAGCATTCAAAATAGCTGGGTTTTTTTTTTTTTTCTGATTTTAAGATCTCAGCTTCATTGGAGTGATTTCAATTTAAAATACAGAGGACCTTCAAATGGGGGGAGAGAAGGAATGCGGTCACCTGCGAAGAAGCAGCTGTGCAGCATGGAGCAGGGGTACAACAGCAGCTTGCAAAATAAATTAGTAGGCATCAATAAACAAGCCACAGGCTTAGGGAAACCCACGCCTGAAACCAGGGGAAGCAGCAAGAGTGATGGCCATTGCTCCTCATGCTGGCTCTGCCTTCAGAGGCTGTTGGCTGGGAAGAATGCTCCTCCGCACAGCCCAGTACAATCACCCAGCACCAAATTCTCTTAAAATGCAGCAAAATGGAAATCAAGCTAGTGCTCAGTGGGACACGTCAGCTGCCGTTAAGACAGAAGGAATCAATTTCATTTCCTTCTGCCATAAGCCTTCTGACTCGGGTGACTCATACAATGGAGACCTGCAGACAGCACTTCAGAGCAGGACATAGGCTAGCACGGTCTCTTCTCTCATTGCTCTCACCCTGCACTGGTATGCCAGAAACCATGGAAGAAAACCAGCCCACAGCATTTGGGGGCCATCCACACCTCTCCTGGAGCTGATCATCATGTTTTTCCCCACTGGACAAGACTCTCCAGAAGCCAATGGCAATTTCAGTATCCCCCACACCCTTCTAGCTGAGAGTCACAGCTGTTGGTTGAAGAAGCATGTAAGTTCCCCATGATCACACTGGAAACAGGCACCAACATTGAATCAGGACAGGATACGCCCCAACTCTGCTGTAAGGCTTCATCCTGCTCCTTTGTTCATACCCCCAAGAACATCCTTGTTTTAATTTTCTCTCCAAAAGGACCAAAGGACATCAAAAGACCTCACAACCCTTTTGGGAAGATCAGAATCAGGCTTTTAACACCTGGAAGATGAGAGGCACCTTTCACATGCCACCATCAGTTACGGGTCCTTGAAGAGCGGTCCGAGACTTTAAAGAGGGCCTTGCTTTGGTGACACAGAGAGAGGAGTCCCTGCAGCCATTTCAGCCTCAGAGGTAGGAGGGAGACTACACATACCCCAATGAATGAACACAGAGATTCTGTTTGCAAACCGAAACACTTCCTACAGGTATCACTGTACACATTGCACCTTTGCCACCCGCAGCCAGGAAGCGATGCTACGCCCACCAATTCCACTTTCAAGCTTAACGAATTCTGGCAGCAATCCTGACAGCTCAGCATGACTGCTACTCGTGAAGACCATCTGCACCTTCTTACCCCTCCCGCTATCCTGCCAACAAAGCAATGACGACTCTTAGCATCATGGTTTATTCCCCCTCCGTACGTACAATTAAGCGTATGCATGACCATTAAAAATAAGGCTACTTATATCATGGCTCTGAAACACATTACAAACCAACTCCAGCCCCTCTCATTACAAGATTCAAAACGCTTGGCTTCCACGGTGTGCGGAGAGGGGCAAACACAACCAGACCACATGGGTGATTAAGTGGTGCAGGGCTTTGGTAACTGGATCTAGAAGCTTCCTCCTCTAGCTGAGATAGTCAAACACAGCCAGGTCAATGTGTGCACGTGTGTGTGTGTGTGTGTGAGTGAGACTATTATCCCACAGCATCTTGGTGAGGTCAGTCCAGGTCCCAGGTAACTGCAGGTCACCTCATATCAGCACCTTCTGGTGGCAGGCAGAGAGGCCCAGGTTTATGTGGACAGGACAACATACTTCTCTACTTTGGAGTTGCCCCTTTGGAAGGAGGGGAGGAAGGGGAAGCTGCCCTTCTCTTGTTGATGACCAGAAGACTTCAGTCTCCAGTGGTGTCAACTTGGGTGACACTTCTCAACATTTAATGCATCTAAAAAAAAAAAAATAAATCAAAGGAACAACTAAACCATATTGTTATGGGATCTCAAAGCAGATTGCTTGCATGTCCAAGTAAGGCTTAGAGACTTTTTCCAGTGGGGATGAAGGAACAGTCCAGATGAAAGCAACCAGAGATGTGCAACTGAGGACAGCCCTATGTGGTTCTGTAAGCTCCCTTCCCATGTAAATCTGTTCCCCTATGCAACAAGAGAGAATCTTCCAGCTTCAGCTTGTGGCTCAATAAACTTTATTATTCCTTTTTGTTTTTATTTAAAAGAATTTGTTTTCCTATCATAAAAATTAGACAACCATACCACCACCACCAGCAGCAGCAAAGTCTGTGGAGTTAATGTTGATGGCAGACAGTTCACTGGTGTTTCCAGTGTCTTAAAATGTCCCAGAAAGTCCATAAATGGAAAAAAAAAAACCAAACATGATGGTTTTGGGGAGGAACATCAAGGTGGTTTCGGTTTCTTGTCCTGCTGAGGATCCCAGATGAATACTGTAGCATATCAGCCGGGCCAAGTACCTCATGCCTCGAGAGAAAACCCTTCATACCAGCTCCAGTACCTGATTAGTAGGGAAGACAAGACATTTAGAATAGCAATTTATGACATTCATTATCTCCTACATCAGCATATAGATCACTAGGACAGGACTGACCCTTCCGTCTCCACCCCTTACCCTTTATTCACCAGCATGCAATAATATCACGCAAATGGGATAAGCACTTGGCAAGGGTCCCGATTTTGATGTCTGCTTGCGCTAGGATAAATTATGGCATGAAGCAAAACCATCTCCAGTTGTCTTATTTTCACTTATCCCAATCAACCAGCTCTTGGAAATTTTGTAGTGGAGATCAGAGATTTTGTCCTCTCAGCTCTCTGTGCTCACATTTCCCTTGTCCCTGCTAAGATGGTGCAGCAGCCTCTGAGGGCATGGTCTAGAGATAGCAGAGGAAGAGTAACAATACAGGCTGTGCAAATCACTCTGCAGGTGACAGCCCTCATAAACACAGGGTGGCTTTACTGGGGAAAGCTTTAGCCCAAGGGTGCATGGCATCTGCCCCCAGATTGGATTGGGTTTGTGCAAAACCCAGTCCTTTCCCAGATCATCCCACCTTCCCTCTGTGTGCTGCCAAAGGCAAATGGAAATAGCAGAGTTCTGACAGCCCTGGCCTTTTGCACATTTCTCTGTCTACCTTTTCTCATTAACAAGCAAAGTGCATAAGCAAAACCTCTCTTCTCTAATCACTCTTCTGTTGCTGCTGGATTCACTTCAAGATATCAGAAGCGTCTGTGCATTTTACCCATTTTACTAAGAAGGAAGTGACCAGAGTAATGAGCAACCAATTCCACAGCGGGCTAAATAAAAAGCCTAGGAACGAGAGGCTACAGCATCGCATGCTGCAAGAGCAGGAGTAACCACGCCACTTGTGGCCTAAAAAGGAGGAAAAAAAAAAAAAAAGAATCTTGACATGCAAACACAGACCACTGTGGTCTCCCCATTTTCTGCTTTTTTTGGTGACTTTTCCGGTCTGGCTCCGGAGATTTGCTATCATCACAGGGATGCAAGCAGAGATCAGGATGAGGACCTCGGCTTCATGACAGTGACAATCCAGTGTGTAACTCTACAAACAGCAAGTAAACCCCTTTATGAGCAGCTACGTAAAGCTACCAGGGCTCTGGGCTACAAAGCTTGCAGCATTAACCACCAAGCCTCAAAAGGACGGTGGAGGTCAATACTGCTGTGTACAATTTGGGATGGCATCATAACTGCAGCTCTCCGGAGGATCAGCACCAGCCTGGGTTTGGGTACTGGTTTCGCTTGGCTGACTGCTAGACATGTAAAGAAGGACAAAAATCTTTTCCATATTACTTGAGATTTAATGTATAGAGATAGATTGAACTTTAAGTGTTGAAAACCTGGCAAAACACTGGCTTCTTGGAGCATGAGGAAGGCTGTTGCTTTCACAAAACCCTGCGCTGGCAGCTGCTGTCTGTTACAGCCAGTCTCGGCACCAGGAGTAAGCAAAGCGAGGGAGCATCCCTGCTCATTTCAAACACTGCTCCAGCTGGCTGCACATCAGGAGGCTCAGCTTTCAGCTCTGCTACACCCAGCGTCAGCAGCAGCAGCAGCCAGAGGATGGGCTCTGGTTAATGCTGGCGAGTTAACACCCAGCCTCCACTGCCACAAGAACCAGCACAAGCCTGGGAGATGCTTGTGCCAGACTCTGTGCTACCGGCACCCCGAGGAGCGGTGGAGGGACACCATGTGCTGGATGGCCACCAGCAGAATTTCTACACCTTGCTTTAACTCTGTTTCATTGCTGGTGCGCTGTCTGCTCGCTCTGCCATGTGCCAGAGGCAAATACATCATTTAAATTACAAAGTTCTACAGTTGGGATGACCTCCTCTAATGGTTTCTCCTGGCTGTACGGTTTCTCTGACCTTGCTCTTTACTAACAACAGATTCAAATGTTTAAAGAGGAGATGCATGAAATAACTTACCTTAATTGTACCCTGACTGTTAGCAGCAATCAGCACGTTGGACTCCTGGAAAAAAAGAAGAGGCACTGTCACAATCTGCCACTGGTTTGGTTTTTGGGGGTTTTTTGTGTGTTTTTTTTTTCCTCCTCTCCTTTTCTGGAAGAAGCGTCAGAGAAGCAGCAGTTGTTTTTATCTTAAAAAGTATATCTAATTTCAAAGCAACTTAACTCTTCCTATTTCCAAGATGCTTCCAAGGCTAAAAGTCTTTATAGATGTTGTACTACCTTGAAGAATTAGAAAGCAATAATCCGTAGTGCTTGTACAGAGCTCTGAATCTCCAAAGCAATTTTCAAACATGAATTAATCCTCACAGTCTCCCTGTGAAGTGAGCAAATAATAATAATCATTTTCATCTTTTGGCAGCATATGGACAAAGGTCTCCAGCACCCTAGCTAAACCAACTAATCACCATGACAAAACCTCTCCTGCTCCAAGGCCACGAAACCTCTCCCACAGCCAAGAGGTTTCAGACAACTAAAACAAAGAAGAGATTCGGGAGCAATAGCAGATACACCCAGTTTGGAAGGGAAGACAAACAGAGAGCGTTCCAGCCCTGCTTTATTCAGAAAGGCAGCATCTATTTACCTCCTGCCAACTGATGAAGTTGCCTTTGGAGATACCCCGGTTGTCTGCAAATTAATGGTCTGCTGCATCAGTCAAGCAACCCTCAGGCAAAAACTGGGTGCCAGCCACAGTCAAGAGACAGTCTTCACCCTTCAAACCACATTCCTGATGCAACCAGCAAGTGCAGATGCACCCTCCCAAACCAAGATCACTCAGACTGAGGAAAATCCAAAAGGAAGGATATGGTGCCAATAAACCTCAGCCACATAAGTGCTGGGGGTGCTGGCAACAGCCCTGGAGATGCTGAGGATGAACCACTTCTCCCAGACTGGTGTCCTGCGTCTGTCCTTGTGCCAGCAGTTGCATTGTATGCCACCAAACCGCCCGCTGCAAACTGTTTTCTCTAAAGACAGCCAGTATCTTTTCTCAGACACATTTTTCAATTTCTCTCTCTGATGCTATCCATCCCCAGACAAACTTGCCGTAATTATCCCATCATTTAACACATGCATTTTTAATAAAGTCGGTGACTAGAATACACCATGCTCCAAAGGGAGCAGAAAGCCAGCTTGACCCAGCCCCCAGAAGGGTTGCACGCTGCCTTGTCATGAGGTTCAGGACTTTGCACATCCACCAGCTTCGAAGCAAAGGGAGAAAAATCCTTTTCAATGCAAAAATCCACTTATCAGGTAAGAGTAGCCTTGTGGTGGATGACTGGGCTAATTGTTACAGATAAGACTTGTTCACCCTGGTACAATCATTAGGGGATTAGTTAAGACTCCCGATATTATCTCACCAATGATCCTCCAAGTCAAAGCTCCTGAAAGGAAAGTATATCCTCAAAGGAAGCATATACTCCAATTTCCATTAATTTGGTGGCTAAGAGAGTCTAATCCTGTGAACCGCCCAGCTTCTGGTTAACAGCATTATAATCAAAACCCATCGGGGGGAACACAGATATAAATGTGATTTGGGGACTAAAACAGGGACCAAGATGCCCAATAGGATTTTGAAGGCAAGAGAGAGACACTGGCAGTTGTGTAGTGTGCAGTGCAAGAGAGACTTGAACTCCCGAGTACATATGATCCAGGGTTTGAATGATTCCTATTCGCACTGTGAGTGATCGGTAATTCATCCTGCTGCTGCAGTCTGCTGGGGTACCACTGTAAATGAACTCTGGTTCAATGAACAGTTTTACCTGCTAAATAAAATAAAAACGCCAGAGGGTAATATACTCTCACTCCCTTGTTCTTCAGAAGCTACTGGGTTTTTTTCAGCAAGGTCTGAGCTAATCACTGCTCTGCTGCTTTCATCCACAACCACAAGACACAAACGGGAGCAGACAGCAGCAAAATTAGCACCAAATCTGTCATGGAACAAACAGTGACTTGCTTGTTAAGGCACTCTAGCACTGCTTCCCCAGGAACACAGCTAAATAACTTGTTTTTAATTGTCTAAAGAAACAATTCGCTTCCTTTTGTGTTGCCTGCAAAACAGCCAATATATTCAACATGTGAAACACCTAAGCAAATAATGAAGTTGCTTAGATCTGTAAGTTTGTAACTCATGACAGCTGGGTGAATGTTGAACCAATCTTTTTGCCAGGACATGTGTGAATGGA
>JAOXNO010000004.1:881534-896888 GCA_028565335.1 Limnodromus scolopaceus
TAGGCTGCCCAGGGAGGTGGTTGAGTCACCATCCCTGGCTGTGTTTAAGAGTCATTTAGATGTGGTGTTGGGGGATACGGTGTAGGGGAGAACTCTGTAGAGTAGGGTAGATGGTTGGACTCGATGATCCCAAGGGTCTCTTCCAACCTAGACGATTCTATGATTCTATCTCCCTGTGTGCCAGAATTTCCTTTACAAGCATCACACTCACCTAACATTAATCCCTTCTGAACAATTTTAAGGCAATATTATCCATACTGTGAACATTGGGTCCAAGTAGACATTAATTACTCCTTTAAACTGAGCACTTCTTTAAAGAACAAGGTCTTACATACAAAAGATGTCGTACCAAGACATTTCAGGAGCAGCCAACACCCAACTCTAGGTTTTAAACTTCGAACAGAACACGCATGCCTAAACTGCGTTTTTTAATCCTTAGAAACTGTATTTTTATCTCATTCTGAAGGTAATTCCTTTATACACACAGAGATAAAGCCTCCTTAGGTTTATCTGGCCACCCCCCCAAAAAAAAAGCAGCAACAACTCAATATATCTGAAAATGGTCTTGTCTGTGCTTCCTTCTAGATCCAGCTGCAAAAATACAATCTTTTGGGTTTTTAAGCTACACAATTACACCTGAATAGCATAATAAAAATATTTTCTTAACACATTTAACCCACAGATTTACAGATGACGGCACTCCTTTGGCTATCTTTCTATAGAAAGACTTGCCTACAATCATATACACACGCATATAGTTTCTTCTCACATAGAAATTAATAGATACACTATAAAGGGAAAAAAGCTTTCAAACAAATTAGTGTTTTCATCATCCTACATCATGCAGAGTTTGCAGCTTCTGCACAACATGAAGCGTGTCTCACTAGGCAATGCGCACAGGTGGAAATTCAACATCTCCTTCAATCCCTCCCGTTGTTTTTCTGCAATTCCAGACTTTAACTTCTGTACCCGGGATGCTTTTATCAAGCTTCCCAACACTTCCACATCTGGTATTTTCTAACCGCGACTCTCAATACATGAATATATCCCTCTTTCCTGCTCCCTGAAAAAGCAGCCTTCTCATTTTTGGATTTTACACTTAACGTATTTTTCTACTCCTATTCAGACCAAATTCAGCACAGGAAGATGCTGTATAACTGGAAGCTTATTTGCTATCATATATACCCAGGCCTCTGTATTCACAGCACATGGGTGCCCAGGGGAAAGCAGTCTAAGCCTTGTTCCAATGTACACACTCAAATAAGGAGTAAGCTATCTCTTAGCCAACTGAGAAATCACTTTTTCTTAGCATGACCTTTCTTTTCAGCATGTAGCTCTCAAGAAAACAAGATCAACAAGGCAACTGAAGACCAGGTTAGAGGAAAATAGAAGTATGCATGTGTACGGTGCTGCGCAAAGGCACCGAGTTGCTTGTTTCTACACCATCTTCTTAATTCAAGATGGAAATGGGAGGCCAGCGAGACTGATGGGAAGAAGGCAAAGAAAGCTCTGGGAAAGCAGGAGAGCCAGCAAACAAAGCCCATCCTAGGAACTGTAGATATATTACAGGCAACTGCCCCAGTAATCTAGTTGTTCTGGAACAAAACTGGTTTTGAAGAGCACCTAATTTATTTAGAATTCAAGATGAGAATAACTCATCAGACACTTATTATTCTGCATCTACTGTAAAGGGAAGTACACAGCTCTATCAGCTGTTGCACACTCCCCATCAGTCAAAGCAGAGAGGCATATGTTAAAACCAAATTATGTTGGCATTAACCCCCTTCCCCAAACAGCAAGTCTTCTCCTCCTCTATATGTGGGAATATTGAGCTCCACTGCCCATCTACTTATGACAAGGTCTCTAAAACTACTTGTTCCTATGGTCATATATCCTGGGATTTCAGATGTTCCCTATAAACAATATGCTCAAGGCCTTGAACAAAGCGACAGCAGTATATAAATATAGCTTGCAATGAGCTTACAAAAAACCATATACATAAACATGCAACACATTAGCATCAATACTGCAAAACCACAGCAAGTGGCTAGGCATTAGTTTAGTGAAAACAGCTTTTACCATCTATTCTCTTAATACTTAAAGTTCCCAAATATTCATTTGGCAATTCTACATAATGCAATGCTGTACACTGCTTGACAACTGCACAGTCCAAGACCCGCACTCCTACAGCCGATACATTTTCCTCCTTTCTCTTCTACTGGTTGTTGCAGTCAGTCATTACATCATGCTGTAGGTGATGAATTTAATCTCTCCCTAGCCAAGGTCATGTTGCCCTGCCCATCAGTGCTGTATCTGGCAAAACCAAGCCCTGAAATGCTGTTAGTACAGTGATAGCAATGATACTATAGCCATAGCTTACACCTCCCTTCCAAACTCCCACCAGAAACAAAATGTGGATCTGAAGAAATAGCCACCAATCTGCATGAGAGCATTCAGAAATATGACCTAAATCTGGTATGCATAGATTTGATTTTGTGCAGACCATCAGGAGCTGTAAACAAAAAAAAAAAAAAAAAAAAAAAATCAGAAGAATGTGAAAAACCTTTTTAGTCCAAGCTACTCCAAATTAGACCAACAAGCAGTCCACAGCACAGCCTACCACAAGTGCTAGGCAGCCCAGTCCTGGAGCACAGCAAGCACCATCACTCCCAGCTGCTGCACTGGGAAACAACGGATTCTGGTGGGAAACTCCTGAAAGATGCTAAATGACATTTTATCCCATGATTCCCAGCTCAATGGTTCTCTTTAATTTACAACAAACTCCTTGCTCTACTGTAAAGGGCAAACTCCAATTTGTTTAAGCCCTGCTTCATGTTTAGTTGGTTCTCTAACGCCTTTTCCTTTCACGTGCACAACGTGTTTCTCCCATCTCTCTTTACCTTCTCTGTTCTTCTTCCTTCTCCTTTTTGACAAGTCAGTGCTTTCTCTTCCATCTCAACTGTACCCAACAATTCTCAGTTGCTGAGTTTCCTCTTTCAAGTCTTCTTCACACTTGAATCAGCAATTCCCTAGTTTGTGCAAGAACGCTTTCATCTTTCCCAGACCATCTGTCCCATATCCTTTGGGGCTTTTGTATTTGTGAGATCATTGCCCCTTGCATGGCATCTCTCATCAAAACCCTACTTTCAGCATCCTGTTCTTGAGTTTCAACTGCCTCTTCTAAAGCACTGTGCTCATCTTCCCATCTTCTCTCTCCCCTCTTGAATCCATCTTTGAAAATCCTGCTTACAGAACAGCTTCCTTTTCTTTGCAACCCTTTTGCTTCCAACATGCTAGCGCCAACACCAATGCGCACATCTTCCTTGGGTTCAGAAAGGGAATAGATGATGGTTAACCTTTCTCTCTGACCCTAGTAGCCAATCAACCAACTGTATCTGCTCCCATAGGCCTTCTTAGCTCTGTACTTTTAGATGGCTGAACTCAATACTGCAGTAGGATGACATATCTGTTCCTCTGGTCCCCGCCTGGGCTGTCAACTACAGCTCTATTCCCACCTCAGAAACATCTGCCTAAATAAAAAAAAACAGAGGATATAAGAATACAAGGAGGCAGAAGCCCTATGCTTAGAGACTGAAACACCATGTTATATTGTGGGGGAACAAACTGCTGCTGGGCCAGGAGCTTCCAACAGTTGATCCACGTCAGCAGCCTTGCAGACACAGACATACCCCAGATATCCTTTCTTTCATGCTTACCCAAGAGTGTAAGCATGGGTGTCTTTCCTGATACACAAGAGCTAATACCACATAAATCAGATGCCACGCTGAACCAGAACAGAGTCCTCTGAAGGCTCACCAAATGGCTTCTAAGTTGGGCCAAGAGGGATTACTGCTAGGTGACTCATCTCCTGTGCTCTATGAAGCTCAGTGCACTGTTGATGTTGCCAGTGGCTTCCCTGGGCACTGGAGTTTGGCTTCTGTTATTAAATCAGTGCCTACATAGAAATACCACAAAATAAGCCGTTAGGCTGGTCCAGCTCCTGCTTCCCTTACTCTCCCAGTGCCATTAGTTTCAGTCTCTAAATAGCTGAATGATACAGGCTTAAAATTGACCCAGCCACCTTGATGTTAATATTTCAAATTATTAAGTCTTAGTTCTGTAATGCCAATATATCATTTATATGTGCACATTTAATTAACAATCCAATCAGTAAAAACAACTTCGCATTTGCACAGCACATTTTGTCAGAGGAACCAAAGACACATTACAACATTAATTAAGTGTAACAAATGCCCTGGTGAGGTAGCTAAGTATTATTCTACTTTGACATGTGGGGAAACCGAGGCAACATACTCAGTGGATTTGCCCAAGGTTAATCCAGATGTTCACAATGAGGCACTGAAGAGAAAAAGCAGGGAGAAATACCACTGAGATTTAACTCTCCTAATAAGCATTCCTCTTCTGAACTATGATATTGACTTATTTGCTGACGAGAAATCCGTTCCAGCTGCGTTCCTGTTCCAGACTTAGGGGCACAAACCACTGCACGCTAAAAATCAACCCTAAACTGCAACAGCCTGCCAGGCGAGGGTGAACGCACTGGCTCCAACATGATACCCAGCCAAGGGTTTTGAAGAATACTTAGCAACACTTCCCACCCCCACGGTTCACACCTATGCACACATCTAAGCTCATGGAATGCAGAATACTTATCTAGCAGTCATAGGTTCTAGACCTACATCATTGTGTGGTACCTCCCAAGAACTCCTCCAGTCCTCGGGGAGTTTCACACCAGGCTCCCATTCCAGGAGCATGGGAGAAGAGCAAGAAACTCCTGAATGACACTGACTCTGCTCACAACATGCTGAACAGTTATAAATCTTGGAAAATGTCAGGTGTCCCAATATCCTCACTCTTCTATAAACCCATAGTTTAACCAGTCTTTCAGGCTACACAGAGCCCATCCTACCATCTCCTCCTCCTTTTCCACACCAAGGAGATGACCCTCACAGTAGCCCCAGACACTGGTGGCACCGACACAACCAGAGCAGCTCTGTTTGAGGACATGCTCCTCTGTGACCTCAAGCTACAGTTCTGGATCCAGCAGTTATGTTTGCTTCTCCCATTTGATACAGAAAAACACCATTTCCTGGGACTGAGGCTCTAGCTGGCAGCCAAACTAATTTGCCCAAAGTATCAGCAATGTTTTTTTTTGCTAGTGCCTGGCAGCCATCTAGAATTCAAGTCCAACTGCCCATACAGGGGCAAATGCAGCCTTGTTTTTTTCCAAAAATTGTGAATTCTATTCTCTATGCAAATTACATGCTGTCAAAACGCTTTAGGTTTCCCAATTACCATGCAATGAAATGTTTCAGACCCAGATGATGCCTAGTTTTAGTCCCTTTAACCCCAGTGTGTGCCTCTGAACAAAGCTGGATGGATTTTTGGTTCTCACTGAAACCAAGAGGAGTTTATCTCCCCAACATCTTTGGCAACTGGATCCCTGTGATTAAGGCACCTGAGCATTGATATGAAGTCAGTCTCATGATGGTAGGACGTAGAGCTTTCCTTCTCCAAGCAGAATGACATACAAAGTGTTGCCTACATGACAGTAATCACAAAATCACCAGTTCCTGTACGTCTGTCAGTCTGAGACAGGGTGTGCAGAAGATTAAGTAACACAAAATTCACCTAATTAAACCAAGAGAGACAAAGGCTTGACTAATATTACGGTATTAAAGCTACCACAGGCTTAAGACAGGGCAGGTAAAGCCCAAAACTGATCTCTGGAGAAAGAGGTCTTGCAGCCATGTTAACTGGTGGGAGTATGTGCTGGCCAGTGTTAGTGGGACAGGTTGGAAAAAACTTCACCTTACTAAACCCCTCACATGACACTGTCTCCTCAAAGCAAAAGTGGAAGAACAATTAACGCATTACAACTGCAGATGGTGGCAATCAATAACAGAGAATGGGTTAATCATAGGAGGTATCAGGGAGCCAAGCTGAGTCGGGCTGGCTGGGTCAGCAACAGGGGAACACTTTGGCAGGAACTCATTAAATGGATGATGGACTGGGGAAATCAATTTATTTAAAACTGCTACTGTTCCTTTTATACGGTTTGGCTGTCAACTTTTTGGGGCAGGAAGCTGTCACTTGCTGTCTGTTTGGACAACACCTAGTAAATTGGATCTCCTGCCGATTGTCACTTCTCTGCACCATCCTAATGAAAACCACCTCCACCTCTAAGACTGGCCTGACAAGAAGATGCAAAAAAAGGGTCACATTAATACAATCTGAATTCTGGCATTGAATTTGTATGCTTTAACTGTAATAACACACCTTGAACATATCCATGCATTTTTAACTGGGATCCCACCACCAAACCAAACCCTGATACTACAGTATCCCAAACCAGCCAACTTTGAAAGTTCTGGACATACGGTTACAATCCTGAATGTTTTGTTAACGAAACTTGGAATAACGTTGGAGGGGGACTTGAGTTGATGTGTTTCATAGATATTGGAGCACTATTCTGAATGTTTTGCTCCTGCTAGCTGGAAAAGGAGGACTGACTGCATCTGCAAGCCTTCTAATTGTGTTACTGGATGGGCCAGAAGTCTGGCAGCCATAGAAAGCAAAGCCTTAATTTCTCATTAAGCCAGGAATAGTATATCTAATAGCAACAGGAACAAAGTCATGGGTCTGTCAGCACTGAGGATGCTGTCTGTGGGTGGGAACAAACAGCATACGTAAGATGCTGCATCTCCAGCCGAGGCTGCAGGCAGGGAGGGTAGGGGTCTACGCATCTGGGTGGCAAGCAGAACTGCAGCAAGGGGAAGGGAAGGGAGGCACAGCAGAAGAGAAAAAGTATCTCATCCCTGGAGGCTGCTTCCACCCGAAGGGCTACAGCTGCTTGGTGGTAAGAACAGAAGAGGGAAAGGTGTCTGCCTGCAAGGCTGCGCAGCTTGTAGCTGCATAAACCACTACAGGGGGAAAAAAAAATAAAAATATACATTTCTTGTATTTTCTACGTGACACATATGCGTGCCACGAAGTGAAATCAACAGGACCTGGTGAGATAAAAGAAGGGACAAATTACTTCTTGCAGAGAAAAATGAAGCCACAAACAATAACATTAGCATGCATATAAGCTTCATGAAATTGCATCTATACTAATGCTATTTATAACATACACCTATTTGGGAAAGAGGACTTTGATTTAAGGAATGGAAGTTTAATTAAGGTAAAACAAAAGTTTCCATTAATCTTGAAAGAATTCACAACCTGCTGCTCTCCTTCAACATCCAATTCAGCTAATGTTATAACGGGCACTACATACCCGAAGCCTCCCACAATGCAGACAAAGCCACGCAGGCTGTACAAAACCACGTGGCCTTCTCCAGTCTTGAGAAACAGGACTTTTTCTCTCCTCAATATACTGTTTCAAAAAAGCCTCGAGTGCAGTGAGTAAATATCTTCACTAGCTCAAGAATGCAGGAAAATTATGAAAGAGAAGAGATGTTGACAAACTTGATATTGGCAATGAAAAATGGCTAGAGCCTACACCTGCAGGCATCAGGTTCTTGTGATACCAGAAACTGTGTTTAATGTCACAAGCACAAGTTTTCTCTTGGGTAGTAACTAGGTAATATTTCAGTTACACTTGAATCTTCTCCCTGCACACGTTCAAGTCATTGGGTTGCGTTAAAAAAGTTTACTGTCTTCTATTCCTCTTGTACAGGGTAAGCACAAGCACGGATGGGGGCAGAGGGGGGTGTCCTCTCCCAGCCAGCAGACCCATCTCCTCTTCTCTTACAGCCCAGAACAGGGTTAGAGCTGGCCTGGCTTATGGTCAGTGTGGTCTCTGTAAATCCGTATCATTAGGACAGTATACAAAAGGGAGCTGAACTGGACTTTGAGCTGGGTCATGTCTATAAGGCTCTCAGGAAGAGAGCAATCTTTCATTTGTAAACAGAAAGAGATGGTGGAATCCCTGACGTTGAAGCCCACAAGCAATTTTTGCAGGTCAGTTTTCAAAGTAAGGCCACACTACAAAATATCAGCTTTGATTACCAAATTGTATGGCTGATATTGAAAAAGACAGTACAGTAAATTGAATTTTAATAAGGTCTGACTGTACATAAAAGGTGAAGAACTTCATTAAACAAAATCATACAGTGTTCAGATAATACATATGAGGCTGCTCCTCTAATATGCTGCTACTGATGCTTTCTCCACTGTATTTATCTGGGAAGAGAAGAGAGTGGGAAGAGAAGACAGCTATGCCTTAGGTATAAAGAATGATAAGAGTACAGCTTTATAGCTTTAGCACAATAAATGCAAAGCATGACATCTTCCTTACTTTGTTCTGCTGAACGAACTATTCAAAAGATAATAATGAACTTCGCATCATCTGAAGGATTCAATTGTGCTCTGCTGCTTGCTTCCCTGATCCCATCCATCTAAAACACTCCCAAATCCACAAGGACAAGCGAAACCAGCAACAAAAATGCACCTGAGAAATCAGAAATCACTGGGTCATTCAGCTGTTGAAAAGCATTTTAGATTTAAAAACAAAGGATGTAGAAAAACCCATCCCACCAAGGACTGAGATTAAAGTCAGAAGAAAGACGTAGGATGTCTTTAGACAAGTTTATTGATTGTGAGAGAGAGAAAAAAAAAAATCCAAATCCTTACAATTAGAGAGAAATTCCCTGTTCTTCCCTTCACCTTCCACGTTCCCTCTCCTCGATTTGCCCATTCACCTTCCTGCAACTTACCCTCCCCTAAGAAATACCAGGAGATAGCCCCTGAATTCTAATTGCATTTGCTTTTCTACTAAATCCCATGGATTGAAATGGGCAAAACTAGCAGGACTTGCCTATCAGGCATTCTCCTCAATACTAGATGAGAAGTCACCTGAAGCTCTAAGATGGGCTTTCTTTTGTTTATGGCCTTTAAATAATTCAGAGAGAGGAGCTGTCAAGCTGAATCTGCAAAGCTCCCTTGACTTTGGACTTACACTATTAGGCTGCCTGTCTATTGTTTATAAAGACAAAAGGGAAAATGTTACAGGATCGTATGTCTGCATGGGAGGGGAGTCAAGGACTAGAAGAAACAAGGGCTGTCAGGACAGAAGTCATAAAAAACAAATGGGAGAGCAAAAGTATGCAATAGGTGAAATACAGATGTACCAGCAAAGCAGCAAGAACAAATTGCCAGTTTGGGTGTGCTATAAATAAACAGTGCTAGCAGTTTCTTGTGTAATGCGATGTCATTCTTTAAAAAGGAAAACCCCAAATGCAAATGGTAACTTCAATTAGCAATTAAAAGCACAACTTCCCAGCTACACAGCTGCAGCCACCTTTCCCCGATCTGTCTCACTCCTGCAAATCAGTGACAGTCATCAGGCAGCAGGCCAGCACTTAATAATCATCCTGAACCTCAGAGAGAACAACTTCATCCTTTCTCCCCCTTTTTTTTTTTTTCCTGGGCTCTTTGGGAAGACAAAGATTTACTAGGTCTTTCCTGGGGACACCAGCAAACCACAGATGATGCCCCTGGCATTCCAGAGAGCTTGCACTCTCCAAGGTACCTTTTAGATTTTGTTTTTTTAATAATTATTATTATTTTTAATGACTCCAGGGCATGCATGGCTTTGATGGGGTTTTGCACAGTCATTTTCAATCAAAGCTGAAAACCTGGCTTCACAGCAAATGACTATTTCTTGAAGCAGCAAGCAGAATTGAGAAGGAAGGGGAAGCTTGGGTCATGCAACCTTGCTCCACCCATGCACATCACTCCAAACAGAATGTAATCACCTCTACAGCCAGTGTGCTAAAACCAATAAGGACTTTAAAAAAAAAAAAAAGAGCATTTTGATACAAAACCCAATAATTATGATTACAGTCTTGACTTTAAACTACTAAGCTGGATTAATGCTTGGCAATTATACTTAGCTCTGGATGCTGCAAACAGAACCCTGCCCAAGGGCTGTCCCCCACATGGTGGGACATCATGGCTGGGCAGCAGAGCTGCTGCAGGGGACACTGCAGGAACTGTCTTGGAACATTATGGGATAATACACGTGTATGGAGGGGAACGATCTGGTTTAGTTGGCTCTCCTAAAGCAGACAGAGACCTCCACTTTGCTCTAGGAAGACTGCAATGGTGGACAAAACACTTATTTTGCCCACAACTGGTGACAGCAGCTTCCAGTCTTACTAAATGTCACGATTAAAACAGCCTTTTACTACACTGCCTTTTATCCTGTGCTTCTGACCATATCAAATCTTATATGAAACATGATGTACCGCATGCAAATAAGCTACAGAAAAGAGGATTCAAATAATAGGAAAATACAATTAAGTGGGCAAATTTAACTCAGAAGGTCAAAATCATTCTAGCCAGAAGAAAGAGACGCTGCATGGGGCACGCACACCCAACGGCCTTAAACACAGCCCTGATGGCTCCTTTCTTACTTGGCTTGGTGACTGCCAGCTAACAGAAGGGCCTGAAGCTGCAGTGCCGTTAATAAGTACCTAAATCTCCTGGCCTTGAATACACTCCTAAACTCCAGAGAACAGCTTGCCAACAGCACGCTGCCTGCCAGCATCCCTACAGCAAGGCCATTAAACAGCAAGCTGCTTTTTTTTTTTTCCCCCTTTTTTTTTTTTCCAATTTTAAATGTGGTACGTGCATCTGAAATAAGTGTTGCCAGCTCCCAAACGTTATTGATCACAGCCCATTCTCAGGCAGAAGCCCTGAAATGAATTGAGGGGCAGTGAAGCTCACATGTCATAGCTTGGAAATCCTTGAATTAGATGCTTCCTCCCATGCTCTCTCCTTGGCCATCCAAAAGGACAAAATAGAGATTACATCCTTACTCCGTTCTAGGCTGTAACTGGAGATTTAGGACAACCTGATGGCTCTACGCACTTCCTGCTGGAAAACAGGACATTAAAAAAAAGACAGTTTTGTTGTAATTTTTACAAGCACGGTTTCGTTGTTAGCATCACTGCATTGGCAATGGACACTTGGGGCTAGAGGCAGCAAAAGGGAGCAGTGGATCACGCTGCCACTCTGCCGGACGCGCTGCCTGACAGGCTGGGGTAGCTGCAGCCTGAACTTGTCCTTCTCTGGGTTCCCAAAGAAGAAACAAAGCTGCATTAAGGTACTTAATTTTCCATTCTAGTCACCACACAAACCCAGCAGCGGCTCAGTTAATGGCAGCTAATGGCAGGCCTTTAAGCCGTCAGAGGCTTTTGCAGGTGGAGTGAGCCCTTCTTGTTGTATGCCGAATTAATTTCTAGCTAATACACTACACAGATTTAACCCATTCCATACAACACCTCCTAACAACTTTATTCCAAAAAAACAGAAAGCATTTTACTTTCTAATGAGCCTGCAAAAGAGGAAAAAGCATTCTTCTTCATACGATGTACTCACAAGCAGCTCGTGGTTTCTCAGCACTGCGAGACCAAAAAAAGACTTTATGGAAAGTGAGATCTGGGTAATGTTCTACATCACTGTTTAAGGACAATTCAATCATCTTTGTTCTGGATTAAGTCTTGCTCCCGATTAATCTTAAGAGAGCAACGCATAGGAAATCCACAACTCAGAAGTAGGCAGATTTTATCTTTAAACCCAATTCACAAGTAAAATCATCTCTCTCACAATGGATAATTCTGGTACTGTTCAAGTTATTTTCACATAGTGCGTATAAAAAAATTATCTCTAGATATCTCAAATTGAAATGACTGTTTTTAACGCTTCCTGTCATTTTGAATGCATGCAAAGACTAACAATACTGTATCAAAAAGAGCAGCTCAACAATCAAGAAATCCATTAAGCTACCAACGACACTAATAGCAAAAAAGGAAGTTTAAAAGGACTCAAGTATACAAAGAAAAAAATCATGTCATTTTCCTACTAAGATTGTAGGAGTGAACAAAACTCCTTGTGTTGCAACACAGTACCTCTGATTTTATAATATTATTCAGCTATATAAATATTAGAATACAAACCCAAGCTCTGCTGACAAAGGGTGAGGGAAGGCAAACAAACACTTGTGGCTTTTATTTTTTTTTTTATCTGCCTCATCCTCCCTAGATTTTAGATGGTATTTCTGAAGAGATGCTGCTGTTGACTCACTCTTCAACAGACACCACAGAACCAAAACCAGAGCGTATGGCAGGTATCCTCTGCTTTTCTCTCATCCTGACACTGCCTCAAATGTTTCAGAGCACAGATGGGGAGAAATACAGAATGAAATACAGTAGCTATAAGAAAATAAAAATAACTGTCCTCTCTCAGGACTACACATGACATTTTTTGTCTCAGCAAGCTCATGTGTGCTGCTACGATCATCAACAGAAAAGCTCCTGTGAAGCATTCATGATCATCTACTGCCCTAGCTATAGCTTCCAAGGAAGAAATAAATGATAGTGTAAAGAAATGGCCTCTGAAAAAAAAACCCTACACAGCACATACACAGTATACATTTGTCTAGATAAGGAGAGACAGAGACGATGGGGTTTGGCATGCATCACATTCACTACTTCATTAACTTCGATTTGTAGTGAGCTGGACTCACATTCCACATTCATGTGTTATCCAAAATTAGTGCAGAAGCCTCAACCTGGCCAAGAATACACTTGTCTGCATAACAAACCCACCTCAAACCTGCGCACAAAGGAAAACAATGGAAACTTCAAAACTCTGGGCAGAAGTGAGTTTTCGTAGCTCCCCTCCCCACTCCAGAATGGGTAATTCCCAGGTTCAAGATGAACAGCAAAAGCTGAGGATTCAGTGACTGTGGTGGGTTTGAGAAGACTGTCCTTGTCCTCACTTCCACGTTCAGACAGCTCTGCTCTTGGGGGAAAACCAAGGAGCCTTATGACAGCAAGAGGAGGCATGGCTGCAGAGGATGGCCAGGAGACACGGAGAGTGTCTGAGTTTGCATTCAAGGATACACTGGGAAAGCAGCTGCTAAATTGCATCCCTTCCCTCTGTAACCATACGTCTATCCAAACATTTATCCAAAAGAAATCTGTAAAGTGGTATTTTTCTTATACAAACATCTGAGCATCAGTAGAGTGATTTTTCACAGTCTGGATCTTTGCTTACTTTTGACAAGGTTAAGTATATATATTCTTAAGTTTTGAAACAAAGAAAACTCACAAGCTCCCAGTGCAGGCTGCTGCCTGCTGTAACACTAGAAGAGAAGTTTCACAAGCTGCTAACTTCTGTTTTATTTCAGATTTTCACACATTCCCCAACAATTTAAATTTATTCTTTGGCATTGTCAAGCACGAACCTAACAAAACCAGAAAGCCAACAAAATGAATCCTTTTGTACTAAATAAGGAGATTTGTATTTCACTTCCAGCTCATTTTCTCTCTTCCTTTTCTTTTACTCCTGCTTGCCCAAATTTATCTTTGCAAATGCTGGAGCTAACGTGCAAGTTATGAAGCAAGGCACACACAGAAGCACTATTAGTGTCCGATTTTAATCAAGGATATTTCACTCTAAATGAGTCAAGACGTCCCTCAAGCACATACTCCCCAGACTAGACAGACTTGCCATTATTTGGTGGGTCAGAAGAAACTTGGCCAGAGCAGTCTGCTTTGTAGAAGGTCTTTCTTGGAAGAAAAAGGCAATGAGGTCCTAACTGGAGAAACTAGCGAGAAAAAAAATCATGTATCCCTGATTTACACTGGGAAGCTTGGCTAGCAATGCTGAGCCTCTGCCAGAGCGGGTTGTGAGGAGGGATTCAGCTTCTCCTCCTGCTGCAGTTAATTTATGTGCTATCTGCAGATTACAGGTAAAAAGAACTTTTTTTTATTTAATGGATCTGAACCAATCTTTCTTCCCAGTATATGTAATATTGCTTATCTTCCCTCCACTATCTCTCATTATTATAAGTAAATGGGAAACAATGCACTGTCTCATCTGCCAGTTCCCCAGGCTACCCCAGCTATACCTCTCTGCTTAACTTAATATTCGCTTCAGACATACTAAAGTAAAACTAGAAAATCCAGTACTGCACCAAACAGCTCACTTCTCTCCAGCTTTAGCAACCAGATAAGAGTTTCGGAAGCGATTATGATATACAATAAGAGTTGTAATTGAAGCAGCGCTTCCCTTGCAGAATTCAAACCACCTTGTGCAAGGGTGAATGCAACTCTATTCAGCTGCACAACCCCAAATTTAACAGTATAATTTCTGTCTAAAAGGTACTCATTAAATTACTAAACATAACTTTTCTGCCATACTAGCTTTCTCTTCCTTAGAAAGGACTGATTATTATAATTCTGTGTGTATCCTATATAAAATAATTACATATCTTAATTACATATCCAGGTAGTTTCAATTCAGACACGAGATTGCTTTCAAAGGAGTGTTTTCACTCGGTGCACATAGTTAGCCCATCTAGCACTAGGCGAGAATTAGATCGAAACATTAAATAAGAGTTAGTTAGGTTAATAGGTTAAAAGGATACAAAGCCATGTCACTGTTGAAAAACCAGTCTGAGCAGCTGTTTTGACAAGGAGTGTCATAAAAGCCTTAATTCTTGCTTTACTAACATGCGATGCAATTGGCATTAAGCTGGTCACAAAGTTACTGGGTTTCAAAATGCTTTGGGGTTTTGTTACTGGTAACAGAAGGGCAGAAAGCATATGGAAGCCTTCAGAATAGTTGCCCAAAGCCAAGTAGTAACTATATTAATGCAGAGAAAGTAAAGCTTTTGCAGACAAAACCACCTGTGCATAAATGCTTCTACTTCCATTTCACCCAGAGGTTAAATTATCTGATCAAAATCTTGTGCTGGAAAGAAAAAAATCAGTTCATATTTTTTCCACTTCATTTAGACTCTGTAAAACATTAAATCCTGCCATTAAAATTGCTTAATTAGGAATGCTAGAGCAAAAGGTTGATGCAGCTCATGAGCTGACACTACTAAATTGTAGTGGCCCGGTAGGACTTACCACTAGTAAATGCACTGAAGAATGGAGAGACAAAAAAAAAGACAACATTGTGAGGTTGCTTTGACTGTAATTGAAGCAGTGTCACTTGTCGGAGGGAATGAGGTTATAAACCCACCTTCAAACACCAGTGACAGCAGACCACCAGCAGCGAGGATTTCAAACACCCTCAGTGTGGGAATTCTACTGCTGCATTGAAGCCGACTTCAAAGGCGGTGGTTAGCCCAATGCCAATGACTTTTCAAAACCTACTTCACTCTCTCCTGCTTTGCTCTTGCTGGTCTGACACCAGAATACTACTTTAGCACTAAGTATTGTGAGAAACCTAGCTTTTCCAAATCTCTAGCAGAACTTAAATGTTCAAAGTAACTACTTACCCTAGCAAATATATATGGTATCCCTTAAG
>JAOXNO010000004.1:902003-947636 GCA_028565335.1 Limnodromus scolopaceus
CCCCTCAGCCTCCTCTTCCTCAAACTAAACAGTCCCAGCTCCTTCAACCGCTCTTCATATGATTTGTTTTCCAGGCCCTTCACCAGCTTCGTTGCCCTCCTCTGCACCCGTTCCAGCACCTTGATATCTCTCTTGTATTGGGGTGCCCAGAACTGGACACAATACTCGAGGTGTGGCTGCAAGAGCATCCCTATACGCACGAGCATCATCTGCTTATGTACTAATGAAATAGAAGAATGTATTTTCCAATCTCAAGACCAGATTCACATTTCAAATTGAGCCGGCTAAACCTTACCAAGGTGCCAGAAACAAAGGATGGCACAGGTATGTTATAAAAATCCCTGACTTGGGAAATAAAACTATTTTGGTCAGGGAAGATTCTGATTCTGATTTATGGGTCTAACTCATGTTTACCAGGTCACTTAGGCCAAAACTGTCCTGAAGCTTTCTCTGCTTTGAAATATTGATCAATTTTTAGAGCAAAATGAGAAGTGAGAAATGGTTTTCCATGCAAACTATAAATAAGTGCTATTAAAAAAAGTATTAAACAGACTACCTTTGTCCAAAACACAGCACTGAAAGAAGCAGATCAAAGGTTTGCTTCCTGATGTATCTGCCGAGAGGTTTTTTGTTTGCTTGTGATTTTTCCCCCCCGCAAGGAGTAACAAAAGTATTAGCCTCCAAGCTAGGTGATGTTTAGAAATGAGCACTAAGAGTTGAAAAGTGAGGTAAGCCTGATGCAAAATGCTAATAAGGACTTATGGAGAACAATTTCTCTCCCTCGTTATGGCTTAGACACACACGGAAAGAAGGTGCTGGCTGGACCTCTGTGGTTGGAAAGGTGACAGCTCTAGCAAAAAGGTCCCTGCATCTTCATAAGCAAAGGAAAACCAATGCAGAAAAAAATAAAATAAAATTGGGTTCTGGCAAGGGCTGCTGGCACAGCTTGGCTTTGGCTCAGAAGGAAGTAAAAGCCTGAATTACATAAAAATAGATTTAAGAAAGAATCAATGACATTTCATCTGAAAGTTTTAGTTAAGTTTTAATTAGGATCCAAGATTTTGCACTTAAGTGCATGAAGTGAAGGAGTACATGTACTCGTGCTTCCCAAGATAACTGACAGATCTGAAACTTACTCATCTCATCTCGAAAGGTTAATTAAAGAACAATCCTTGAGAGAACACCGTGGGAAAACAGAGGAGAGTCTGCTCCACTGGGGAGCCCTGGGGAAAGGCTGACACGCAGCGCCTGCATCTCCCCCCTTGGAAACTAGCAAAGTGAAGCTACTGCCCAGTGACCATGGCATGGAGGCAAGTGAGATGGCTTTGAATGAGCCCAGCAAGGCACGAAGAACAGCAGGCCCACAGCAGTATAAATCTTACCTCCTGTGCTCCCTGCGGCTCTGGGGCAGGTTTCCCAGCCCATGCTGGGCTCTGTTCAGCTGCTGAGCTGGAGCTGCTTCAATGCACGCACCCTTCAGCGGAGCAGGCACGATCACTGCCAGTGGTGAAAGGTAGGCACAATAACTCTTATAATTAGGAAACTAAGGCAGAGTGACTCACCCAGGATCAAAGTCTGCAATTAAGCCAGAAATAGGCTGTGGGTTCCCTGATTCCCACAGATGCAGAAAGCACTGCGAGGCAAAGGCCTTCTCTAGCTCATCCAAGCATCATTAAAAAACACACCAGCTTTTAGGCAAGTCTGTATATATGAAGCTCATTTGAAAAGTTTTATGCCAAATTTAAGAAGCATTATTAAAATGGAGAATAAAATAGTTTCATCGTTTGAGCAAGACTTTCTGGACATAAGTGACCTTTGGCTATGCAGTAATTTAATTTCCTAAGAACATGAGCAAAGTCTCAATTAGGTCAGAGAGGACCGCTGTGCGGGTACAAGAGGGGAGAGAAATGCACGGCTGCATCGGTGAAGAGTACTTTTCGTCTCAGAGGGACTGGAGAGATGGTGCAAGGAAGCACTCAGGCCTCTTGACAAAAGCAAGCGAGGCTGCTTGCTCTTGTAAAGCAGAATGGCATGTACCACAGGCAGAGGTAAAGCACAGAAACAAAACACTCAGCCGGTGGCTTTCAGATCACAGGCAGCTTTTTGCTGCTTTCTTTACAAAAAAGAGCCAGGTGATGTGGCTGCCACAGGACAAACAGGCTAATTTAGGAGCAGCCCAAGGAAGAGCAGAGGAATGATGGAGAAAAAAAAAGATCAGGATAGTGATGTATTCTGAATGCTGCTCAGAGGACTTGAAGCCTGAACGTTACTTGGTGCAATCCTGATGGGTCCGATTTAACTATTACATTTTTGCACAGTATTTTTCATATCAGTTATGAGGAATTGCTTGACAACCCTTGGTGACTGCTCAAAAGTTTTTCAGTCATGGAGGCAGAAGGTCTTATCAGAGCAAAGCGTGTTAATCAGAGAAAAGGCTGATAAGGAGGATACGAAAGGAGTGGACGACAAGAGAAATAACACAAGGAGTGAGACTTCATATGTAGTTGTTGCCTGTAGAAAAGCTGTGCAGGACGTCAGTGAGCAGTACAACCCAACACAGAAACACTGCAGTGAAGAAAGTTCAGGGAAGGGCGTTTCTGGACACACGTGTTCTTGAAGCACATTTTTTATCCAGCAGAAAGACGGATTACACAACTTCTAACAGCCACTCTTCATCTGAGACGTGACATCTGTGTATATCAAATCCTACTAAATCCCCAGCCAGAAAGAAGCTGGTGACCCTACATCACTTACTCATGCCCATCGTTCACTTTTTAAGTGCAGTTTCAGATGCTTGGGTTTATTTTTATTTTGATTCAGAAGTGCCTATCTGAAGTGAGCTTATGCCAATGACAACCAAATCAAAGTTGTGGGGGCAGTTTCTTCATACAGAAACAGGTTGGTAGATGTTACCCTTCCAAAACATTATCTTTGTGAGTGCAGCATCTCAGGACATCAATTAGGCAATGTTCCACTTAAGCTACTTGGAAGACTGTATTGAGGATGAGATCCTCTCCTTTCCTTCCCAACAAGCCCATTAAGTATCCGATCTGCAAACCCTTGTATATATAACTTGCTCAAGTTTGTTGCTTTTTTTTTTTTTTTTTAAATGCAAGGTTTTCAAGAGTACTCTGAATTTAAAAGCAGCGTTTTGTTCTCCAGAGCAGCCTTGTGCTGAAAGGCCACTCTCTCAAAAGCTGCGTCAGGTCTGCCTGCAGCATCAGTACACATGCTATGTATATGAATTAAGTGTCACTGGAACAGTCATTGAGGTGACTGCAGCCTGGGCTTGCCTCCTTTACGTATCTACTCATCTAAACACAGAGGTTGTATTTCAATGAGCAAGCCCGTATCGACACAGTAACATTGAGATAAGGTTCCACAGTGAGTATCTGCAGGTGCCTTCATTAAAACAACAAAATAAACCTACTAATGCACCTACAAAAAACATTAAGTGCCAGGCATACAATGCCACTTTTGGGATTTCAGATGCCAAGTAGAGAAATTCAAACAGCCAGGTGGAAGAGTTAAGAGCACAACAGTCCCTTCTCCCCCAGCATCCACCAGCACTTCAGTTACCTTGCAGATCTTCACAATCTAGCTCCAATCTGCAATACCCATAAACGGGAAAATACCTAATGCAGTCAAACCCTAAGCAATAACATTTCATGAGAAAGCAGGAGGCATTAATTTTGCACCCAGCTGGCGTGCCAGAGCAGAAAGCTTACCCCATCTGGTAGTGCCCTCCAGCATACAGCACTCACAAACTCGTTCGTGTCATCTTCTTTCCGGTCCTTGTCCAGGACACTTTTAACTGTATCAAACTTGAATGTCAACAGTGTCTTTGAGAGGCCCTTATAGTATAGGTAGAGGGAATTATTTTCGCTTCCTAGAAATAAAAAAAGAAAAAATAAATACAAGATTAGGTTCTGGTAGCAGGAAAAGAAATAAGGCTTCTTAGCTCTTTCACTGTTTAAGACAAGACCAGACATTTCCTCCTTGTAGTTACGATCACGGTTGTGGAGCTTTGTCAACTGGGAGTGCTCCACAGCAAACTCTCACTATGCTTAATAACAGAACCAGTTTGTTTGGTTGGTTTTTTAACAAGACAACTGCAGTATGCATTACACTTGCAGAACGTACAGGATCCCAACCATCCCCATAACTTCCTTAGGGCAGAACAGAGCATCTACGCTACCACATGAAACAGCGCTATACCCAGCTTGCTTGCTGTCACAGCTCTGAGGCAGGTAGCACTGTCACAGTTTTGCTTGCTGTAATCAAGTACGACAGTTTGGTCTGTGGAGGTTTAAGTAAGAGAGACTAGACAGTGTGCAGGCTTTATTTAGAAATCCATCCCAATTTCTGCCTTGCAAGCTGTACAGAGATCAGAGTATACACAAGCAAAGGTTCTCCCTTCAGTGCTGGCACAGGTGTCCTGCTCATCCCACAGCAATCAGCTTGTCACTGCTTTCCCAGCAAGACCTGTGGATTTACTGAGGTTCAACAGTCCAACTCAAGCGGTAAAAAAACACAGAAACTGCTAAAAGGGGTAACTTCAGGATGATTTATCTTCTAGGGAGCCGACCACAATGAGGGCATTACTGCTTCGTCATGCAGAATGCCGTACCAAGTGACAAGAACAGGACCACTCGTAGGGTCCAGGCTACTGCCCGCCCTTAGGAAGATACATGAGGATGCATCAGTTGACAAACTTGAAAGATGGGATATCAACAGTGGTTACATTAGCAGTTAACTTTTGGTCACAGCAAGTCTGAATCAGATATAACTCATCTGACTTACACATATAAGGTAACACATACATCTGAGTTACCACAAATAACTCATCTGAAATGGGAGAAAAGTACAGAACCCCTTAGGTCAGGGCTCCTTATGTCATTCCCTGGGAAGGAAAGGAGGGCAGAACTCCAGAATAATCCTCTGTTAAAAAGCCCAAGCAGCTATGTAACACAACTGCTGGTGTGCTTTGGAACTGGAGAGGCACCAACTCCGAAGAGTCCCTTTAGCATTTGTCAGGATGGCTGCTCTACTCACCACAGGCGATGTAGTCTCCATTGGATGCGAGTCCAACGAAATTCTTCTCGTTGATGTGACCCTTGAAGGAGCGCAAGCAGTGAGGCTTCCCTACATTCCACAGCTTCAGCTGACTGTCTGTTGACCTGAAAACAATACCTAAAGTTACCCTGCTGCCATATGGCCTGTAATCCTCGCTTGCAACCCTGCTCTTTAACACCCTACTTGCAACGTAAACGTAGGAAGTCTTAGCGTACTCCCATAGATTTATCCCACTTTCAATCATATGCAACTCAGCTTGAGCTCAGAAAGGTATCACGTTATTTTAGAAGCCTGTCAAAACATGTTACATGTTTGAATAAAATACTTCCCCAAGGATTACTCCTCTTTTCTCCCATCAATTAGAGTTCTCCACTGGACTGTACAGCCTTTGGGCCACCACTGCCTCCCTCCAGATACCCGCAGATCCAGGACACTCTGAACTTTTGTTTTTTGTTTTTTTTTTTAAACTTCTAGAGCATGGACAAAATCTGTTCCCTTCTTCATGCTGCCTACAACTCTCATTCATGCCTTTACAGAACTCGGGTAGGAATCAACCTCCTCCCTCTACAGCTGAAAGCACGTTCTCCTCTTCCTGCCCAATACCAAGCAGCAGCACATAAAAACCTATGGGGGCTCAGAGTTGCTATTAGCATTAAATTGATGTGGTTTTCTCATGTGTAATTGAGACTGTATGGATACAGATCTCAAACTTCTACTTTCTTCACCTTGGTGGCAAGGCTAAATATTATTATTAAAAATATACAAACTCTGTCGGGATTAAATCAAAACTGATATTTTCCATTGTTCCCCCTGATACAAACATACCTACCTTCAAAATGTTTTTCTATTTACTGTGAGCAAACATTTTCCCTTTGGCAAAAGAAAGGAGGTGGAGGTAGTCTCCTCTGCCTGGCAGAGCTCAACTGAAATAGGAAAATCCCAGGTTTCTAGGAGATACAGGATTAATTTCTTCCTGCAAACCTGAGGGGACATGAGCCACTCTCACTTCCCAGGCGTTATTCTCTAGCAATTGCCAGGCTCTGATATTCTGGCACTCACTAACTTATAGTAATACACTCCACAATAGGTGAAGAAACACTGATATGGTGGGACTGGAGCCTTGTGAAGCCACCCTTGAGGAAGCGGGTAGTGCTGTTTCTATCTTAAATTTGAAAGAGATTGGGTGCAGGACCTGTCAGCCTCCTGGGTGGGAGGAATGGGAGGTAGGTAACACTACCCTCTTACAATTCACATCACCAAACCTTGATGCTTTCTGAATATTAAGAGCTGAAAGCAAAAACACACCACCCAATATCCATCAAATATTACAAATTAGCCCTGCACCAATGTCACATTTACCTAAAAATATAGCACAAAAGAGTAGAGATACACCTCGTGCTATACTGCAAAAACCTTATCTCAGCCCTCAATGACAGCTGGAATGACAAAGGAGCGATAAGGGAGCTGCAGCAAGATTTGTTACTCATTTGTAATAATAGTATGAGGTCAGATCAGAACAAAGGTATGAACTTTATCTGTAATACTGTGACTTAAGCAGGAGTGCTTTCCTCATCCCGGCTTTTGACCAAGGGGGGCTCTAAAACAGAGTATTCAGCTTCTCTGCATGATGCTTGTTCCATGTCCATCCTGCCCTATACTGCTGCTCACTCTTCCTTGCCCTCTCTTGTCCTTACCATCACAGTAGCAGCAGAAAGGGCAAAAAAGGTATATACAACCGCTATTTTGGCCCACAAGTACAGGGAGGTGCCTTCTGTGCTGTGAGGGCAGTTACATTTTTAAAACACTGCTTTTAAAAGCTTCAGAGTTGCCCAGAAACTAAACTTTTCTGAAGGCAGGGTAAAGCAGCAAAAGACTAATCCCTGGTCTACAAGCTGTCAGATTTCTGTGACAGCTTCTGCTATTAGCTAACCCATCAAGATGACCTCATATGTATAGCCACTTAACCTTTGTATTTTAGGAGCATACATTCTAGATGTCTTCATTAAAATAAAACCACTTAAAGTCTATTACTAATGGAATGCTTTTATTGTTAACAAATTCCCATCAAGCTCTAGCCATGTTTGCATTACTTAGGGTAAGGGTGCCATAGAAGAAGAAAGTTGTCCGCCACTGGACCGCAAGGAAAGGAAAAGGCCATTGATCCTGCTGGTGTTGCACCGCTCTTGTTTCATACCCTCTCCAAAAAAAAATATCATAGAGCACTGCTCTGTTAAATCTGCCTCTCTGTAAATCAGCACTGCAATCAATGTGTTGTGCTAAATACCAGGCAGTTCTGAACACCCTTGAGGTCAAAACCTAACTCTAGAAGGCAAAGTAAATCAATGCAATCTATAAAACAGCTTTAGCTAGAAATCTAGAGAATCTGAATATACATATAATTTTTTCTTAAAAGAAATCAGTGCTTGATTATTGGGCATCACTACTGCTGTCTCCTCTCCTCAATTTGCAAAAGACAGACATGAAAAATAATCTGTTCGCTCTGACATTTCTTTCTGTTCATGCAGAAAAAAAAATAATAGGTGAACCTTCCAGTTAGTCCTCTCCCCTTGTTGTTGCCTGTACAAGTCCAACAGCTCTATTGATATGCCTCCCAGGACTGAGGTTTGATCTTTTTCAGAAGGTCAGCTAAAGCAGGATAGGGCCATTCTGTCCTGAAACATCCCATAGATGATGCTCCACTTAGATCATGGCTGTAAAACATTCCCAGCCCCCTCCTGCTTCTATGAAACACTTTCTTCTTACCCAGACTTGGTTCAAAGCATTAAATTCAATTTTCTCTGTTCTAGGTATGAATTTGCACCCTTAGAGTTATAACATTAATGGAAATAAGAGAGGAGCTGATTAAATATAAACAGTACCAGAGGCCACCAGGGAATCTTCCATCACACAGCCCAGCTCAGAGTAACTCACTAGCAGCCTGAATACACCTTAAAATGCCCTGCTTTGGCTCCAGGCTTCTAGAGCAAACTGTGTGAAGACACGGGACAGAGCCAACCCGGATATCATCAGCTCAGCACACTTTCTGGGACTACATCTACCCCAGTGATCCATCCCTGCGGCCCTTGGGTGTTAACAGATGAGTGCGTTGAGATCAAAGATTACCCCTGCAACCTCCAAGGTTGCTTGCCTTTCCCACACCGTGTAAGAGGGACCTCTTATTGAAGAGGCTTGTAGCCAGTCATTCAAACCTTTCATGCTCATTCCCACATGACTGAAAACCTACCAAGAACTGAGGCAGCCACATCTGGCCACATAACTGAACAGAAGCTGAAGAATACTAGTCTTCAGGACCTCCGTAGAAGAACTTATGGTCTACCCTGGCAAAAAGCTGCACACCATTAGGACCACAAAACACAACTACTTCCTGTCTACTTTCTAGCCCAAGTATAATCCTCAAAAGGGCCTTCACGGAGCAGATTAATAAATTACCAGAGAACAGATCAGTCAGTCCTACTCGAGTTGCTTTCAGACTGTGGCTAAACCTCCTCTTCAGATGTAGCACATTTGATCAATTCTGTCACTCAGCAGCAGTGTTTTACTCTGGATTATGATCCTCATGGCTCTGCCAGCAGCCTTCTCTACAGCAGAGCTTTGATCAGGAGCATCCTCAACACACACAGCACTTTGTAAAAGAAGAGTTCACCTCCATCTTTCCAAAGTTTGGGCTTGTGGTCAGGAGCTGCATCTAGCTGTCTTCATATTCCTCTTTAGCATTTTAGCTCCACAAGACAGAGCAGTGCCGAGCGATAGCAGGAATTAATTACTATTTTTGTCTTAGAAGAAAAAGCAACGATCTGCTTCCCAAAAGCACAGCAGCTAGTGCGTGCACCCACCCACACAGGTGAACTTGCATGATGGCCCTGAGAAGTGCCAGAAAGCAAGGGTCACAAAGTTTTTAGCCTACATGAAAGGCAATACTTACGCAGAGACGATTTCTTCCCCGCTCACAAATTTTGCGTAGGAGACTGCCTTGCGATGCCCTTTGAACACCATGATTGGCTGCTTAGTGTTGCGAAGATCATAGTAGTGAACACAGTGATCTGGAGATGAGAAAGAAAAGGGTCAGAATTTAATTACAGGACCTTTACTAGTCAGCTCACAATAAAAGTCCTGCCTGCAGCTTCCACATCTCACTTAAAGCCTTGTCTAGGATAAACAGTCTACACTGTAGGAAAGGAATGTTTAAGAGGCTTCTTAAAACAGCCCCAAAATTCAGTCTGTAAGGGTCCAAGCAGCCTTTCAAAGAGTCAGTGAGAGAAAAAGGTGCATCCACATGTGTGTGCACATACACGTGTCCCCCTGCATACCCCATCTGGCCCACGTGCAAACCAGCAGCTACAAGGACACTTGCCTCTCCTGCCTGCCTTCTTGGCTCCCCATCTGGCCACTCCAGTTGCCATTTCTAATTCCCTGCACAGCCCCCCCCTCCCTTCCTTCCTCAAGCTGTCCCCTCTTGGAAAACTGTTGGGAGAACCCAAGGTTAAAAGCTCAGTCTCTCTGCTACTTAAACAGCATCATGGAAAATGGGATTAAATTTCTCATGCTTTCCCTAAATGGGTAACCTCCGTACTTTTGTGGGTTTTTTTTGCTTCTCTCCTTTGAATTTATTGCCATCGAGAGAATTAGTATTTCTACTAATGAGAGAACAGCCTAGATTCTAGTTCTTAAGATTTAATTCACAGATGTGCCGCAGTGCCACAACCAAATAAAAGGGATTTGGAACAGAATTAGCAATATATTTTATTTTCTGCACAACTAAATGTCAATTCCCAAGAAAATAGAAAAATAAGAACAGAAAACCCTGCGAGACTCACACCCCAAACACCCCCAGAGCTCTTTCCAGCTCAACAAGGTTAATAAGCTTCTCCCTTCTCGACTTTCAGCCTTTAATGTTGAACTTTATTTAATTATCCCCTGCTATTCTGGAAGTGCAGGGAGAGAAGGCTACACACACACACACACACAGACGCAAGGAAACCGAGCCGGATGCCTTTCTCACCAAGCAACTTGCGATACCCAGACGTCAGCTGAAAACTGCTCTGACCCTCCTCCCACTGAAATAACACCCCACCAATGGAAGTTATCAAAAAGATTACATAGAAATTAATTTAAACGCCAATAGCTACAGTTATTTTTGCATTTGCATAGCATTTCAAAGCAGGGCTCTCAGTCGGACAAACAACACCCAGCTGTCTCAAAACCCCATGTGGTTTGAGAGATAACTGGATTTACATCGATCAGGCTACAGCGACCGACATCAAACTGGCAAGGGTAGCTTCTCCCCCAAATTAACAGGCTAATTGGTGGCTGTGGCAGGACGGGAGGGCTGTATCAGAACCACCTTCAGTAAAACAAGGTAAGCAGGCAAGCCGTCTTCCTCTGACTGCTGCTCTAGCATCTTGCTCTCTGGATCAGATGGGATCAGAGACTTCTCTGGTAAGAGGTTTCTGGCTCTCTCCCTCCTTGCTCTATAAAAGCAGACACTCCAAGCAGCCACAGCAAGTTTTCTCCACCATTTACATCGAACTGTCCAATTACCCCATTGTGTTGAAACCCAGCAGGCACTAATCAGCTATTGTTATTTTAATGACAAAATGATTCTAGCAGGGCTTTCTATTAAGAGCCGGTTAGTGGATAAGCCTTTCAAGCCTATTTTTGCTCACAATTTCAACCTCCTCTCCAGTTGGGCCATCATTAGGATACCTTTTGAGCACCAGATTTTATCCTTCAGAGGGTGGGCAGGGAAAAGGTACCTGCGGATGGCTTCGTTTGAGCAGCTGGAGCAATGAGGAAAGGAAAGAGCTAGAGCAGGAAAGACAAGTTCATTTGCAGAGCAGAGACACGATGTTGCATTCACCTTCTAAATATCGCAATAAACAGCTCGAAGCCCGCCGGCATCTGGCCCCAGCACCGCGTGTGCCTCTCGGCATCGCTAGAGCAATCAATCACTGTCTGCTCTGATCACAATAAGTCCAAGGGAATGGGCAAAGCCAGTGGGTTCTAAAATTAGCTACTTAATTATTAATTGATTATTTCAGCAGCCAAAGTGTTGGTGCCCAATTGAGGTGTTTTTTTTTTTTTTTTTTTAATTCAATCGAAGCAGCTATTTTTAAGCAAATACATGAAGATGAATGCTCACCGCATTCATTAAAATCAGAACAGGTGGTCATGTTTTACAATTAAAGAGATACTCTCTCTTTTAGGCCATATGGACTTTCCAAAAACATGATAAAAATGCCATCTGCTGAGGAAACAGAGAGCCCAAAAATGAAGCTAAATGAGAAAAATACAACTCCCAGGTACCCTGGGTAGCAGGCTTGCCTGGTGGAGTTTGATGAGCTGAAATTGTCAGTGATTGGCAGTACCCTGGGCAGACTAGCGTGTCTAAGGCGAGGTGCTCCGGAAAGCTCAGAAGATGAATTAGTCCAAAGAGCCAGGTGAAGGTAAGGAAAATAAAATGGGGATTGAGGGGAATCAAACACTTCCCGAACTCTGCAAGAATCCATAAGCTCATCCAGCTTCCCACCGCTGGCTCCTGCCCTCAGTATTCCTGGAAAGTCACGGAGCATACTCCATTGCTAACCAGTGATGTGAAGGTGTATTTGCTTCTTGCTTTGCTCCTCAAACATAAGCATTAAAATCATCATTCGGCAATTTTTGTGCAGCTCTACAGTTTCCAGAAAACTCACTTAGAACAATTTCAACTTGGAAATGACATTTCCACAGTTAAAAGCCTCATGCCTAACCCTTGGGCAGCAACAGCTCAGTGCTTTACTTTTTCTTCTGCATTCAGGCTTAATTGAAATATATATGAGATAATAAAAAAGAACATGTATATATACCATAACAAATTAAACACTCTGAAACAATTCTCGTCCAGTTCAGTGTCACCGCAGAAGCTGAGCATGACAGAATCCGGCTGCTGTGCCTTCTGAATCCAAATGTTTGCTGGCAGGCAGTATTTTATTATTTATATTATTTTTTAAGTGAACTCAGAAGGCAAAAAGGGCAGCTAAGCACTGCCACTGCTGCTGAGAGGTCTTCGACCACAAGCCTGAGTTTTTAAATAGTGCTTTTCCAGAACACTCAAGAACTGCTTACTTCCCTTAAGATGCTGCTGTTTTCACCTTTGAGCCGTCTAGTGAACAATAATCAAGAATTCAGACTTTTCCAAACTTCCGAAAGATCTCACCACCTCTTCAGTAAATATAACCCGTGTCAGCAAAGGATGGCATCCCTTGCTGCTCGGAGGCTCATAAATTCACAAGACTCCAGCCAGCAGGAGCAGACTGAAAGGGAAGGATGGTTTTGTGATGTACGAGGTGAGAAGATGAGTACCTCCTCAACCTCTGTCCTTGGACTCAGCTTGGTTGCAGGGATGGGGACACAGCAAACAAATTGATGACGTGGTTACATGATCTTAGGAAATCAGATCAAAAACTTCGAAAAAACCAGAAGACAGCTGGGAATTGCTAGTAAAGCTAGCAGCATCTTAATTAGTTTCGGAGCTGCTCAGAAAGGTGGAATTGCTCTTGGACTTTTGGTTGTTTAAACAAAAAAAAACCCCAAAGTCCATTATTTTGCCAAAAATTATTTTCCTTACACTTAAATTTGTTAATTAAAATCCACAAAACAGCTGCTACTAGCGAGATTTACATTCAAATTACCTATTGGAAAACTCTTAATGTGTACAGAGGAGCAGGAACTCCAGAAAAGGTAAGCAAGGGTTAGGAAAGAGCATCACATGGCAGCAGTTTATGTTTCAGTGAGTCCTAGTACATCCAGGGTAGCAACACACTCAACCCAAAAAGCAGAGTGACATAACTCTCCAGGTAGCCAGCAATTCCAAGTAACATTCATATTTCACGGCTTGTACTTCACCCACCTTCACCACAAACGTTAACCAGTCTATGGCACAAGCTAACTCGCAGATCCCCCAAGGATTTTTTTCTGACTACTTACTCAAAGAGATATCAAGGCAAGAACAGCAATAGAAAAGTTAACCTGCAATGCAACAGTTTTATATTCAATGGATGTAACGACTAGAAAGCCCTAAGAGCTGCATACAAAGGTTCTGCGGCTCTCCTCTGGAAAACTGAATTGCTGGAGAATCAATGATCATTTTTCTTATTTCAATCATTTAGAAATGCATATTTCTTAACTGTTCAATATTTAGATTATTGATCCGTTCAAAAAATAAGTACTTTCCATTACTCGGATTTTTCAGTGCTTATAGACCTGAGAATTAAAGAGGTGCTCACTGCTACAGGTCAGACAAATGTTACAGCCGAGGAGATGCCCATATTCAAATCCAAAGTTGTAGGGTAGAAAGCCAGATACTAAGTGGTCTGTTACACATCTTCTGTTATCAAAGCACATTTTGGACTATTTTTTAATAAGAGATCGTCAATACCAAACTTAGGAGTGAAATCCATTTCATATATTAATGCTCTGGCTACAGCATGCAATCCTGCACGTCTCATGCTACAGTTTTACTGAAACAGAAACCCAGACTAGAGCATAACCTTTAAATGGGTTTCTCTTGTGCTTCTTTGACCATGATGATCTGATTTGTTGCATCTAGTAACTCATGTCCTCAGCTGATTATTCCCTCAGCTTCATTTATTTGTTTTCCTGCATATGAACTTCAAGTTTGGATCAAAGCTGCATGCTTTCAACACTGAAACTCTGTGCATCAGTAGTAAGAGTAATAGACAATTTATAGTCTGAGGAATGTATTTAAATGACTTGTTCAACAAGATCTAAACTGAGTCAGAGCACATTTGGTGCAAGATAACCTAATTGGAGGTGAGCAGAGGTATCCTCAAGACACCTAAAGAGCAACAAAATAGAAGGGCACAAAAAAGCCCACAAAATATCTTTTAGTCAGAAAGAAAGATGAGAGGCATGATTTCATGGAGTTTGAATCCATTTCTACTTTCACTGGTTAAAAAATGATTCCAGAGATCCTGAAGGAAGCCCACATTGCTCAATACACATTGAGGGGGTTAGCTGAAATCTAATTATTTATATTTAAACATCTACCTATAGAAACTGATCTTTCCTTTCACTTGTTTCTCTAGAGCAAGCATAAGCAAAAGTACTCCACACACAGAAAACAAAATGAAGCCTTCAAAGCTACCTAGAATTGTACCCAGGCAATTTGTTTAGCAGGAAAACATAATCATATCCTTATGCCTTCAAGTGTCCATAACTCAGTGGTTCAAACCAAAGTTGGTGTTTCAAGTGTCTCTGGGTGAAAAAGAAGAGCACACATTCTCATTCCCTTAACTGGTATTCCTTGAAGAAGAGGGCAAGCTGCCTTAATGAATTTTTCTTGAACATAGATAAACAAGCAGCAGAAGAACAGAACTTTAACATAAGATGGGTCAACCAAACATCTCTTTCAGCTAGGCTCACTGTGATTTCTTACTATAAAAAGGAAGTTTGCATCCTCAGAGGTAAAGCCTTTGGCTAGACTAAAAATGGAAACAGAATTGGAAGGCTCACGTGCAACCTCAGTTTTCACCGTTAGAAAACTCTTCTCTTTTGTTATTGAGGAGAAAGAGGAAGGAGATAAAAAGGGACAACATCCTGATTTAAAAATAAATTCAAATCAACAGCAGTACACTGTATTACAGTGTACTGTATTGCAGTACGCTGAAGATGACTTGGCACATTAGATGCTCAGTCCTTACAGAAACCTGAACCAGTGCCAGGTAAACAAGTGCTGCTCTTTCTCAAAAACCTGAGAAAAGACAGGCAGCTTCTATCAGAACCCAACACTTGAAAAGTAAATGCTTTAAAAGAGATTTCCTTTCATTTGAAAGGAAACCTACAAAAGCCTCAGCACTCTCTTGACCTCAAAGCCATCTCACAAGCTGCATACTTACTCAGGGACTAACTAAAAAGCTATTAATAATGAAGTGGAACCTCTCCAGTGGATCTTCTGCATACCTCCACACCAGGAAACAGAGCCTCCCCACAAAGACAGCAATATCATCAAAGGTTGGTCAAAAGACAACTCAGGATTTAATTATGAGGAAGCCCAAACTGAAAGTTAATCCTATGCAGAGTGCAGTTTCTGGTTGAAATCCATCTTTCTCAAGGCCCCTGAAAGTTGTAGAACAACGTAGGTTGGAAGGGACCTCTGGAATCCAGCCAGTCCAACTTCCTGCTCAAGAAGGAACAACTGCAAAGTTGGATTCAACTTCCAAGTTAAATAATTGTGATCGAGGGTCCTACTCAGTCAAGCTCCAAGCTTTCCAAAGACAAAGTTTCTGCAAACTCTTCCCTCAGCTGCCTTGAAAAGTACTTTTATGTCAGAGGATTGGGGAGATATTTTTAACATGTATTTGCTTAAGCTATTTGCTACTGACATAAGAAAGGAAAGGCATTAGCCCACCTCTCAGCATTACAACATTAATGTTTAGGCTGTGTTTTGCTGCACAAGTTTCTCGCTTCTCAGCTCTTTCAGGTTTTGTCTACCTACTCCCACATGACAGCGGTGGCACAAGGCACTGCCATCCAACCTTAGTTGTCCATGAATTGTTTTGGTTTGGGTTTTTTTTTTTCTCCACTAGTGAAAAATGGAGAGCTGCTGAACTTTAACTGTTGTCAAGTCTGTAATACCAAACAACAGGACAGAGATCTTCATGTGCCTGAAGTGGCTTTGGTCAAGAAGTTTAGGGTGGAGATTTAATCTCCCATATGGCAGAAAGACAGGCTGGAGTTTGAACATCCACGTGTGTCTCTTCCAGGGCAGAAGGGAGTATATGGAGAAAAAAAAAAAAGTGTCTTTATTACAGCAATAGAAAGGCAGGGTGGTATTTGGGCATTCAACAAAGAATGGTGAGGAAACCATCCAGCCAAAGAAACAGTATAAAGAGATTTATTTCATCTAACAGAGTAATATCAGGATAGGATATGATCAGCGCAGACTTTGGCCTATCACAAACCCTTTCAGGGAGAGAAAACAGTGTGGAAGTTTCCAGTACATAAAGGAAATAAATGCTCTGGGAAAAGAGAAAAGGCGACAATACATTAGGGATGGGAAACAAAGTGGGTTTGAATGCGAGCGAATAAAGCCCTGCACCAAAAATTAACACAAGAATTTTCTGAAGAGGAAATTAGATAATATTGACAGCAGTGAGCTGACATCAGTGCCCTCTTTACAAACCATTTCCCTTACTGTAAGGAACCAGATTAAATATGGGTTTGATACAGCCTGAAGCAAAGAATCTTTGACAGACAAAACTATCTGGAGCATTTTGCTGAAGAATGCAGTGTGCTGTTTTCTACTTGCAGCATGAAAAAAAATCACATGAGGAGGAGAGAGCAGAAATAAATCCATTTCACCCCAACAACTCCCTGTAGAACATTGCAGCGCAGGCAAAGCTAACTGGTATTTTTTTATTTTTCCTATCTATACTTTCCCTTCAAAAATACCAAAAAAACAAGAAAATTTTTTATCCCAACAGCCATCATGGCAAGCACATTAAAATATTTGCTGGATATGGCTTTGTATTCACAATTTTCTGTTCCAGCAGAAATTGCAAGTAATTTTTTTCTATAACTAAGACAAAATTACCCATTTGATGCATTTGCTTTTTCCTCCTCTTTTTACCTGGAGTCCCCTTTGCAGTAAAGGACCAGTTTTTGATTGAATAATCATTTTCTGTTGCCCTAGAGGAATCTCAGCAATCTCTTCTAGAGGCAATGCTCTGGTCCACAGCATCAAACTAAAACACTGCCCTTGTTTTGTATTTCATGTGTGTGCCTGAGATGATGTGGGATGAGGTACCTCATTCATGTTTGCTATCGAAGTTCTGTCTAGAGAAGTGCTCTCAAACAGTGTTGTACCAGACTGCCAGGGAGCTCCCCCACACCTCCTCTTCATAGGTGTCAAAAATTCAACAGCAACCCAAAGAGGGGCTGAACTTTGGGAAAACATTCAATAGATATTTTCCTCGCAGGTCAAATACTCCCCCACGTGCTCTTCCCTTACGGCATGCTCTGAAAACAACAAGATTAAGCAAAGTCTGTGTGATTTATTTCGCTGGTGGCAAAATCATAAAAAAAAACCAAACCCAACCTTTTAAGTGAGAAAGCCACAGAGCCCAGGATGTTAGTGAGGAGATGAAAGGAAGTTTCTAAAGTGGAGGAAATCACACGAGTATTAGGGGATGACAACTCATTTTCCTACACTGCAATACAGATGATGAGCCACAGCCTCAAAAAAATCGTACTCAGGGAATCCAACACAAATTGAGCCCAGGTTTTCATTTAAACAAAGAAAGAGTACAGCTTTGAGAAGAAGGAAAAACAGTGTTCTGTTTAGCAAACTTGATGACAAAGGAAGCAATGTGAGAAAGGTCCACTCCATGAAAACTGATTTAAAGAGAGCTGAGGTTAGATTAAACATGTTTAGTAGCCTCAGTTTATTCTCTGGCAAAATCAACAGCACAATAAACACCTCCTACCTTTCCTTCTACCAAAGAAAGGCTATAGGATGTGACAGCAGAGGGTTTCAGGTTAGCACTTGAACTATTTTGACAGACCTCTGCAGGGAAGACTACACTGCTTCAGCCAGTGATTTTCACCTCTTGCTAACACCAAACATGATTTTTTTTTAAATGTATATCAACACCAGCATTTCACTAAAGATCTATATCTCCCTCTGCTGAACAGATGAAGGGAACAGCAGCCTTGATGGAAACCGCCAACTGGGTTTTTAACCTTTGTATTCAACAGACTCCCTATGGCTTGAAGTTACAGATGACATTTGCTGGGTTATGGATAATGGTCTTTACACACTGGGGACATTTTTTACTGACTTGTCTAAAGCTTTTGACACAGCAGCCCATAAAACCTCCACCCTAAATAACTTGTCTCGTATTAAGGAGAGAAGGAGGAGACATAAAACATTAGAGATCTTAATCAGTTGAGAAAAGGGCTCTGATGAGAGGGGAAAGCAAAACAGATTTCTCTAGAATTCCTTTGAATCTTTGACCTTTATAGTTTTAACAAGTTACAGAGATTTCTCACAAGAATAAGGAATAGCTGGGTTTTGTGCAATTCAAAGATTGCCTTCTATCAGACTGTTGGAGAAAAAAAGAATTCAGTACACATAAGGAAGATTTACTAATGTTACAAAACCAATGAAGACAACAGCAGTAACAACCTGCAGCTTTTGGAGGAATTAATTCTGTGTCTAAAGGAGAAAAAAGAATTATATATATTTTTTCTCACTATGTAACATGTATGACTCTACGTGCACTAGTGTGTGTAGGCTGATGTCCAAGATAAGTTTTAAGACACCTAGAACACGTGAGGAACAGTCATTTTATAGTAAAAGGTGCTTCAACCCATGCTAAGTAGACTATATCTCTAAAGATATGAAGGTTCTCATGTGAGCACCAGGAATCTTATTTATATGCAGTATTGGATACATCTATCAAAGCCAAAATTACTACGCCATGGCAGGGGGGTTGGAACTAGATGATGTCTAAGGTCCCTTCCAACTCAAACCATTCTATGATTCTATGATTTGCTGAGCAGATCTCCCCCAATTCAAGACACTTATCGCACACAGTATTTGTTCTTACTGCAAACCTATGGTCAGCTCTGGTTCTTAAACGACTCAAAGTTGTGCATGTCGTGGAGTTGTGATGGAGGAAAGGGTCAGAGGCCCAGGACCACATGCTCCAAGAGGTTAAAGAACATGTAGATAAGGAATTGAGACATTAAGAAAGGTAAATATGAAAAGGAACATCCTAAGATTTTAGGGATGCATTTAGGAAGCAACAGCTTTAAGGCTTTTGTCACATCAGCAAACATCACACAAAACCAAACAAACAGGCTTCAGAGCAGTCAAACTGGTTCTAGGGAAAGCACAGGTTATTGCCATACGCATTACAATAAGCAGCTGAGGACCCGAGTTTGCCACATTATCAAAGCTGATTTTAGTCCAGAACTATATTTAGCTTCACTAGCATAAGCCTTCTTTAACTAGGTCCTAGAGATGGTGATCTGATTCATTACCTAAACTGCCCTCAAAGTAGACTCCACTGGAAGAGATGACGGATATTAAATACAGTGTTGCAATTGCTAACATTCAGCATCCAGGTAAGAACGCTTGAACCAATACCTCAAAGGTATGGTGGACTATGTGGACAAGGAAATCAGCACAGGAAAGCACATGATGATACACAGGTATCCAATGTGGAAAAGGAGCTAGTATGCTCTACCTAGGCAATGAAACGAGTCACGTGAAGAACAACTAGATTTGTATACACATCTACAGTCTTTTAGTCATCTTCTAGGAAGATGGAACATAGGAGATTCCACTCAAATATGAGAAAAAACCTTCTTCACGGTGAGGGTGACAGAGCCCTGGAACAGGCTGCCCAGGGAGGTCGTGGAGTCCCCTTCTTTGGAGATTTTCAAGACCCGCCTGGATGCAGTCCTGAGTAACATGCCCTGGCTCTGGGCAATCCTGCTTCAGCAGGGGAGTTGAACTAGATGATCTCTACAGTCCCTTCCAACTCTAAAAATTCAGTGAAATTCTTGAGATTCAAAGGGCTAACAGGGCCTCTTTAGAGGAATCTAGCCCAAACGTTCAAAAACTCTTCTCTTAACACTCATGGTGCTCAGACACTATGAAAAGATGCTTAAAAATGAGAGTCCACACTGCATTTGCAGGCTTCAGATTTTCCCAGATTTTCACCGGTTTGTATGGAAAGAGTAGTGTATGTTATAAAAGTCTAAATGCGTGCAGTACCCAAATAAAAGGGTGGAACAGTTAAACTACACAGTAGTCTGAGCAGGAGATGACACAGGAAGCCATTACAGAGGATGTCATTCCAACGAGCAATTCCTTTAAATGAGCTACCAGAAAAACTGCAGCTTTGGAAATTGCAGAGACTGGAAAGGATTAAGCTCTAAGGGATACAGCAACAGCTAGTAGCAAGAGCAGTTTGGCATTTTGAGGAAAAGATGAATCTTGGAGTTGCCTATCTGTTCCTGAATTTCAAGGCTCATTTCAATTTAAATTTGAATTTTGTATCATTGGCTAAATGACTTCTACACCAGTTGTAACACAGAATGTTCAGGAAAAGAATATTTAAGCAAACAATTAGCACGTTCATTTCTGCTAATGGCAGATTCATCCTTTTCTCCAGAGAATCAAATGGAGCTTTTCAAGTTCATTTTATTCATTCACTTGTTACTGAAGTGTGATGACCTCTGAGATAAAGCTAGGAAACTCCCAATAGGTCTTTATATCGTTACTCACTATTCATTGCAAACGCTTTATCCAACACAAGTCAGAAACTACTTTTTCTGTGCAAGTAAAGAAGTTATATAAGCTTTTAAACTCTGAAGCTTACGTGAAATTTGCACATGCAACATGTCCTGCACACCTGTGAGTGGTGTCATGTCCCTTCATGATTTCCTAGGAAGCAGGACAACGCTGTGCGGTGCCTGATCTTGTAGCATCTCTGACGTGCAGATACAGGCGAGTGAGCTTAACTGAAAAAACTGTAGGTTTAAGTAACATGGCAGAGCTGCAGTTCTCCCAATTGTCAGTCCCGAGCAGAAGCAGAATGTGATCTACCTACCAGTACCAGAAAGATTGTTTTCACCAGGATAGCAGAAGCTATGGTTTGATGTTTCACTTTTATTTACATCCCAGCATCCATGAAGAGGGATAACGCTTAAGTCAAACCATCAAGATGGTGTTCTAACCTCAACAATCCCACTAAGCTCAGTGCTTCTCCCAGAATAGGTACTGTTGGGACAGAAGTATTATTATAGCCACACTGGCCAAAAATACAGATTCCTACACACAACCCTCAAATATTGAAGTACTATAGATGCTTCAAAGGTTACGACAAATGAAACCTTTGCAATGAATTCTGGAATGAGTTTAAATTATATGGTCAGAAATGTGCACTTCCAGAACATGGATGTTGTCCCCTACTTCCCCTGCCAATAGCGTCAGAGACCATGGACTAAAGGAAGATTATTGAATACCCACAAAAAGAAAAGACACCCTGCAGGTACAGTCCAATACAAATAACAGGCAAGTCCTGGACTGCTGCGTGCCATCCCGATTTCAAAAAGGCTGAATTTTGAGCACTGCTGTGAAGTTTTTCCACAGACTTGAAAGAAATGCCTAACCTTTTTGGCTGTGCCTTTGAACACTGCACTCAATTCATACACTAAAGGTAATCTCGTAGCTTAAGCCCAAAGAAGCTGCCTAACTCCACCCTAAACATGTCACATATTCACACAAATAGATTCTTTCTGAGTCACTGCAGACTTTCAATAGAGCAGAGTACTTACCCATGAGAATCTACTAAGGTAAGACCTTGCTTTCAGCTGGAAAACATTAATTCTCTTCCAAAAAGGCACACTGCCTTCTTGGTCATTAATATCACATCATTCTTCTGAGCTGAGTGACAAGCCAGGCAAGACACCCAGATCTGAGGCAGCATGAAAGGCTAGCTCTACAGAGAGAAGTTTGGAAAAGAGAAATCACTGCTCCAGTTACTGCAGCAGAATAATCTATTTCACTGGACAAGGATGGTCTCCAAAGTGGTCCCACTTGGGCACCAGGCATATTAGCAAAATTGAACGATGCTGATAAAGAAGCCACATGTGACCTTGAACTGCAAGTGCATCAGGGCGATGCAGAGATCCTAAGGGATGGGTAAATAGTTGGAAATGAAAACAAAGCTGTTGACATAGCAACAGGAGTCCTTTGACATGCTGGATACTGTGGATCTGTATCGTTAGTTTTGTGACCATTCAACAATGAAAGAAAGGCAGCAGCTTCCAAAGCCAGAGTATGATGCCATTCTATAAAGCTGAAGATGGTGCACAGGGAAGATCTTTAAAAAGCATGCAAAACCTGTGAAATGTCACAGTGCCACTGTACAAGTTGGGAAGGGAATAAGAAGGAAAGACAGCATGGGCAAGAAAGCAGAGAAACCTCAGCACTGGGAGGAGACCTCACGTTTAGTGAGGATTTGCCCCTTGGCAGATAACACATCTCAATTCAGGCTGCCAAAAGTCTGTCTGGGGCTGGCACTGGTGCTCTATGACCAGGGCATGCACTAATCCAGAAAAAAGGCAATTCAGTTTTGGCCACACAATTTCTAGTATGAAGGAAGAGATGGAAAAACAAAATCGGGAATATTTAGTAGGGAGTATAGTATCCCCAAAGCAGGTAGTTTCAAACTCTGAGGCTGTAAGTAGTAGAACCAACATACGTCAGCACTGCCCCACGTTTTCCCTGCCCTGGGCACTTCATCTGAACATACACTGTCAAGAATTTGTGACAATGCAGTGAAGTTGTTTGGAGACCTGGTCAAGGTTAAAACTAACCCAACAAAACCTTAAGCTCTGACCATGTTGCAGCTGTTGCTTTCCTCTGTCCACCTGTACTTGTCTGCTGCATCCACTTATTTTGTGAAGCTCCTGGAGAGCAGGTAGTCTCTGTCCTGCATCTCTGTAGCCCTGAGGAACCCCTCTCATCCTCCAATCCAACCTGCTAGATTTGTAGGTCCTACGGGGAAAAATATAGCATGGAAGAGGATGATGCATCTAGTGTAAGAGCTCAGGAATCTGAAGTTTAGATGACATGATCTCTGCATAATATATGGGAAATAAAAGGTCAGTGGTAGCTGCTGACAGTATTACAGCATGCTGGGAATAAAGCATCACTACTATCAATAGCTACGCTTAGCTCACTAGAGTTAGCAGACAGTCTGATCTCACCCAGACTGCACAACTTGGACATTCAAGCTGCCAATTGCATGCATTTTCAGCCTTTTTTTTTTTTTTTTAAAAGCAGGGAAACTGTACTGCTAGAAAAATATGAGTTGAGGGCATCAGTGCTATTGCTGAGGCAGAACAATAACAACTTCAGTCATGATTTATATAGCTAATTTCAGGATAAAACCCTATCTATTTTTAAAAAGAGGAAAAGACCACAAAATTACCTGATTTTGTATTCGGAAGTGATTACAGTTTATACTGCCCAATGTTTCAATTCAGTAAGCATGCAAATAGAATATTTTATTAAAGTAAGAGACAAAAGGGATCTTTTCTTCTTTATGTGCCCTCTCCACTGCAACAGATTTTATCAGGCTGCAGCCAGACGCACTAGCTTTCTTCTCACCTGAAGTGCCTGTCTAGTTTTAAGAGAATTATTTCCCAAACAAAACACCCATTCCTCTCTTGCATAGGCTCTATTTCCAGTTTATTGCACATTTGTTCTGTTTTAAGCTACCAAAATGATCTTTTGGTCATCTAAAAGCTTTCAGAATGAAGAGCCCAGAAAAGAAACATATATATCAACCATATTAGATGGTAATCCTGGGATTTGTTTCTATAGTGGCAACTAAAGAATGATTTTCTATGGCACTGGAAGGCAACCCAGTACTCTACTAAAGGAAAGTGCTCCATATGGAGATAAACAATCTAACAACATTTTTCACCATGGTTACGTCTAAATCAAAGTGTCACAGCAACTCCTTCCATCATCATTACTAGTGTTTACCCACCAGGTATAATGAAGCACAGAGGGTTTGACCAAGAAATCCACATAAATCCCAATTCCAACCAACCTCACGTCCTTTTCAGGAAAGGGATGTTCTCCACGAACGAGGAGCAGTATGATAGAAACAGCAGTGATGGGTCTAGCACAGTCAACATAGTCTCATTGCTGAGAAAGGCACAGCCAAAGCTGCTGGAGCAATAACCCCCCTACCACTGACTGTGCCACAGAGTTTGCAGCCTGGCCTTGCTCCAAAATCCATCACTGCAGCCCTTCAGTTCGCTCCTTTCATTTGACAATACAGCATGCAAACTGGGTGCAGGTGGAAATGCTTTTTTTTTTTAAAAACCAAGACCACTGGTTCAGGATTACTTACAGAGCCCCGAAGCTGTGGGTACATGACTGCAACTCCTTGCACTGCAGTAGAGCTGAGGGACCCAGCTGAGGGTGAAGCTACCATCACCCCCAGCACTAGACACACAGAAGTGAGTCTCAACCCCAAAAAGCCCCTAAGTTTGTGGGCTGGAAGTCCTCAGCAGATAGAGGCACACGGGGAACAAAAGGGCAATGAGAACACTTTAACAGGCTGCTGCATCAGCTCACATAATTCATGCCCCATGTTGGTAGACCTCTATGAGACTTCACAGTATCTTCCTCCCTGTTTTTCTTCAAAAGGAAGTTCTTCTGAAATTGGAGAAAGTGAGAGAAAGCACAAAGGTACCTCTCTGAATATTTCACCTGTGCTCAATATAGCATCACTGGCAGAGGTGAACCAAGAGTCAAGATTTTACTAACAAATGAGAAAGGATACGTAAACTGGAGATGAGTAGATAGGACCTTAAGATAGCTATGCTATTTCTCTGGCTAATGGAAAGGGGGAAATAGCACAAAGATTCAAAGAGATGCCGATCTAGTTGGAATCATCTGATTAGGAAAACCCACTTCAAAGAGGCATTTCTAATAGATGGAGGCAAGTGGGCAAGATAAATCTGCCAAGGGCAGAGGAAAGTGTTTCAATAACTAAGGTGTGAAAGGGCAAGACCTTATGAAAAGAGGTTTCAGCTGTATGGATGATTAACAAAGAACCTCAAGAGAAAATAAAAACAAGAAATGAAAATTGAAAAAATCTATAATTTCAAAGTACAGAAAAAAAATATTGCAGACAAAATTGAGCTGCTAAAGCAAAGCATGCTAGCTTGCAAGTTATTCTGCATACAGAGAAAGGGGCGGGGGAACTGAAACATATATGTTTAGTAATTTAAAGACGGTGTATTACATGAATTTACTTCCTCCTTTTACATTTCAAAGTACCACTACTTCCCCCAACCATTTCATCAATTGTTTATCTCATCAAGTCATAAACTATAAATATATATACACATATATAGCACTAGTTCCATCAAGTCAACAAATAAAACAAGAGAGTATATATAGGAGCAGCACTTCTGCCTCAACATGATACAAAACTGTGTTAGGTGTGCAATGCTAGGAAGTCTTGGCTCTTTTACCATTGACAAAATCACTGAATAAGTGATTGAAAGAGTTTTCAAAACTGAAAATCCTCTGAGCATGTGAACAAGCCAGGGCAGTTTTCTAAAGTTGCCCACTGCACTGGTCACTCAGTGTTTTGCATCGCTCATCTTTATTCCTAGTGGGGGGGGCAAACAGGAATGGCCAAGTTAGTGTGCCCAATTCACCTTATTTTTTTTTCCCCGATACTATTCAAGGAAACCAGCTTTGACTCTTCCTTTATTAATTTTTATAGTCCATGTGACAAATCACACTATTTACAAGTTAGATTGCTTTTTCCATAGATCAAATGAAATTAGTAAACAAGACCAGATGAAACTGATGGAAAAGAAAAAGCCTGTCTCCATCATAACACATGAAACAGGACTATATGGAGTATGAAGGTAGACACTAAACTTATTTCTTTACTCTGAATTTTTTTAGGAGCTCAGAAATAACATCTTTCAAGACCCCAGTATTTCTTTTAATTTCATATGCCATTTTTTCACATGTATTTATGGCTGAAAGATCAATTAGAATTCCTTTGTGGGAAGTCATTCCCATCAGTTCAATTACTTCATGTAATTGTTTCAGCAATCATAGTTAAATATCCATTATAATTTTTATTTAGAGACTCAATTACCAAGCATCAAGCAGATGTAAACACTTTTAAAATTTTATCTTGTCTTCCTCCTACACATTCTTCCCCAGTACAAATACCATTTTACCCCTCAGCATTCTCTAGATCATAAAAATGCACATGTAGTCATTTAAAACCTCCATATAACTCCTAGTGCTCACTAATGCTTCTTTCCTAACACACTTGAAGATGATCCCATTGTGGTTTGTTAGATGTAAACACGGGGATAGAGAAACTCCTATCTGCTTCCATCCCACATGCCCTATAGCTCTGAAAGTCTTCATAGATTTATCAATGCCTTATCCCCACTCTGCCTTTCAGGTAGAAAGGAATCCCAGTTACTGATTTATCAGGAAAAATTCTGTTTCACAGAGCCTTTACATATCTATTTTAATCATCAGCTGATCCACTTGGAGCTGGTGCTCGCATCTTTCCTTAGAGCCTTTCACAGATAGCCCCTTTCATTCAAATGCTGCTGGTAGGTATTGTAATTCAATTCTGTTCTTGCATGTAATTCACTAAACTTCAGCGACATGCCTGTCAAGCAAGTCAATATTTTACACTCCAACTTGAATCCATTTTTTGCAGTGTATCAAAATGCAAATTTATTTTTCCCCCCTAAGAGCCACAATAAGTAGAACCAGCCTGGAAATTGGAACACCTAAATCAAATGGCAAACCAGTGGTTGCAAGAATGATCAACATATCTCCTGAAGTCCAGAGACAGCAAATGTCGTCAGAACATCTAGTTACAAGTGCATTAAAACTCTCCAAGGAGAAAGAAAATGCAGAGTTGGTTAAACATTTATAGGCAACTCTGAGTTTCAGTTGCTCCACGCATAGCATGATACAGTTTCCTCCCAAAGTGACACCTGCTCTGCTCTCAAATCTTTGTATTATCACCAAGAACAATTTAATCTAAGTGAATAAAAGGTTCATCATGCCTTCCCCACTGACTACTTAAAAACCCACATGAACAGTGATGCTTTGCCCAACCTAGGAAAACACAAGCCCACCCAGGGGGATTGTAGTTGCAGCCATGGGAAACAAGCACAGCCACTGTTTTACAGCACGCCTCAGGTAAAACCAGTTAAAATTCCCAGTATGGGATTGTAGGATTTATAGAGTAACGCTATAAATCAGAAAGAACAGCTACCACCACGTTAACACAAACTTTGCTACAAGACTTTCAAAGCTGAGCTTTGCCTGGTTGCCTTAGTGATCTCAATAAACACACTGAGCAACTTGCTTTCATGAGCTTTTATCTCTGATAGAGGCACCCAAATTAAAAAGTCAGGCTGCAGGATGAAGTTGAGGCTTGGGTATCACGATGTCTTCTGGGTGACTGCACAATTGAAAAGTCTAACTCAGAGACATTTTAACTGCAAAGACACAGCAGCCAACCTCACACCTTTGGCAGGAATAAGAAACAAAGGAAGAAACAGTATCTCTTTGCCCCAAACCCCTTTTACCCACCTGCACAGCCAAAAGCTAGGTGATACCTAGAAGAGGGGCTGAATTTGACACAACACACGTTAGCCTTGGCCTCGATGCTTGCTACTGAGTTGTCCAAGTTGGTAGACCACAGCTTCACTAGAGAAATAGAAAAAAAGAAATGAGTAAACAAACAAAAAAAAAAATCAACTTCATTTGAAAGGCATAAAATCTAGTTATTTCATAAATAGGATTCTGAAAAAATTCAGCTGCCAAGATGTTAGTGACTATAAAGGGTCAGTTGCTGCTGATGGCTGGTAGGCTTGAAAACATTCTCAAGTGCGAACTGTAAATACCACCTCCATACACACAGGAGATGCTGAAAGTCCACACCCTGCACAGCTGAGAACAGAGCAGGTGACTAATCACATGTTAAGAGTTTCAGCATTTAAGGCTACCTGGGCTGCAGATCCATATAACCAAGAGCAGAAAGGCTTACACCCTTTTTGTTCCTTGTCCCTTATCTGGGTGGCAAGAACTCCATGCTCCATGGCAGAATAAACATACCTAATTGTATGCTTGAGCACAGTGAGTGAGAACAACTTGTTTTATTCTCAAGAAACTGGCAGAGACAGGAAAGAAATCAGTATGCTGGCTTCCTGTGATGATACACTTCCTTGGAACAAGAACTCTACTGTTCTACAAGACCACTGGGCAAACAGCTTCGTGGTACAGAATGGGCTCTTCCCCTAAGTACTCACTTCAGTGCCTCACAGGACAACCAACAGAAAACACCAGCAGCTTTTCAAAATACAGCCTTCCCCACCCTCCACAAATACTTTAAGTACCATTTAACCTTAAAGATGAAGAGTGCCAGGTACTCCCCATGTAGCCAACCTTTGTCGGGAAGGGGTAGCACATTGGCATCAAGCCACATTGATGCCTACAATGCAGACTTAAATAAGACTTAAATGCTCTCCCTTCCCCCTTTTCTTGATGAGTGGGTTGTGCTGTAATTGAGTATCATGATCAGCATGCTAAGGCAGGAAGCAGAGCAAGCAAAGCCAATGTCTGAACACATAGAAGCTACGTATCCTAAGGCTTAATCCCCTAAACAGCTACCACAAGTAGTCTTGGCTTTTTCAGATCTGTGGCCAATGGGTCTCTGCTGTCTTTTTGCAGAAAGCTCACTTTGGAGGTGAAGCAAGCAAAAATGGCAAAAGAACAAGAATCTTGTTACCCACTGTGGTCAATAACGGGGTAAGCAGTCTTATGGTGTGTCCCCCCACCCTCTGAGGACCCCTCTGTATCATTTCTTGGTCAGTCTTTCACAGAAGCTTTGAAGCAGCAGCCAGGCTTCCACATGGATTACTCAAGGATGTTTTAAATGGTCAAGGAAAAGGAGGAACACTGGCAGGTTCGTTCTAGTGCACCTACTTTTTAATAGCATGGCAAGCAATGAAAAGCAACAAGATCGCGCTATTTCTGACCATAACTAGGAGAACTGCTTCAAAGATGAAGGCAATACATGACTGCGCAGAGCTCACTAAGGAATCATTTTAAAATACAGCACTGTGTGGGTATCTGACAGCTGCCTGGAACCATTATAAAGCAGCACACACATACACCAGAAAGACAAACACTGATGCATACTGTATTTGCATATAAGCATTCTGTAAAATTCAATGAAAACAGCACACCCACCTGTTGTTGGTTTTCAGAAATAAAATCCATTCTCATTTACTAAGGCTGTAATATTGATCTTAAACATCTAGCTACATTTCTAAGTGAAATCAACAGCTTTGCAAGCATGGCTTAAGATGCTCTCTTCTCCCAAGTGGGACTGGATGATATACCGCCTCCACTGTGTTTCGCGCTTGGGTTCAGGGAGGGGAACGGAGCCACGAATGACAATTTTGCAAAACAATAAAACATTAGCATTTTGCTTTAGTGAACAGACACCAAGAGATGTCTAGTCTAAGTTGCAGTGGAAGTAGAGGACATCAAGTTTATGTATGAGATGGTATAGGAAGCAAGTAATACCATGATTATGAGAGAACACTGTTAGCAGATAACTTTGCATCAACTTGAGGCACGTGGGGAGGTTACGTGGTCTCACAGTTCAGAGCAATGTTCTGCTCAGATTTAGTACTAAAACCACACAGGCTTGCCTTGAAGCCTTCCAACCAGGTATCAATATTTAAAGTTGCATCTAAAGCAGCCAAGTCTCTCCTTGACACCACCTCTAATAAACAAGTGGCCATCTGGTCTCAGTTTTGTAGCAAAAGCTAATTGTGGGCTCAATTTCAACTTGGCTCCTTTCTTCATTCAAGTTTTCAGGTCATAAACTGAGCCATTTAATCTGGTGAAGAGTCAACCTGCGTGTTCAAAGCCATCATAATATTCGTTACAACTAACAGATGCAGATTAGAGTCTGCAATTTCTGTGATCTAACTGCTGTGGGATATGCTGGGCTCCAATTATATCTTAGTCAGTGCCATAAAAAAAGGATACATGCGGCATATAACAACACGTAATGAAACATGTCAAGTTTCACCTAGAACTGCCCATTATTTTTTAAAAAGAACTGACAGGTTAATAAAGCATAATTCATAAGGGTAGAGTTTATTTGCTGTAGCTTTCAGCAATTTTGTTGAGGTCGAGGCAGTAATTATACAACGTACAGATGTCTTGATAACACCTACAATTGTGTTGATGAGACAAGCAACCATCTGAGATTGACTATTTCTAAAATACGTATTCTCAAAGCATGTGTCCTAATTTTGCAGCTGCTCAGAGAGACGTGTCTACATGGCCAAATGTCTACCCCTCACCAAACAAGAATATGCCTCTGGAACAACTTTTTCTGTTTAATATGCTTAGGTCTTTTCAAGATATTTTTTATTTGGTTGGAGCTTTACACCAAATGTGAAAGTTTGTAAATTAATTTTCTATACACCAGTTCCATGTCTAAACACCGACTAAAAGAAGCAGAAGCCTGTATGGCAATAGCTGAAGGTGTTGATGTACACAGCTGGTACACCCATAGTAAGGATATTTCATCCAGCCTGTCATTCTTGAAACTCTTATCTGGTCATGTGATGGAGGGGCTACTGTTAACTCTGAAAAAACTAAAACAGCACTACAATATTGTTACCAGAAAACTCATTTGCACAGATTAGAAGAATCCCTATGAAAGGAGGAAGATGCTGAATTGTCCTGCTAACCAAAACTTTTGATCCACTGCCTTGTGTGGGGTCAGGAGGATAATGTAAACCGATGACTGTTAGCAGGCGATGACCACAGGGTACTCCTCATTGCATAATACACAGCCAGGCAGGTATTTCGGTTGGTATTTTAATTACCAATGTCTTCTTGACCTTTCAAGGTATTCCCAATTGAATCCAACACCATCACAAATCAGGAAGTTACAGAACTTTTTAGACAGAAAAAACAAGCAAACTGAAAGTTTAACCTGATATTTTAAGGGCAATAAACACCTATACCTCCAGTTAAAGTCAGCAGAAGCTAAATGATCGATGATCTTTAAGGTCCCTTCCAACTCAAACGATTCTATGATTCTATAAAGGAACAAACTATCACTGAAGATGAAGCCCCAAACAATCCCCTGGAAATCCTCAACAAAGCAGGGGAGCAAACTCTGATCTGCAGTTGTCATACCAGTTCCCTCTCTAGAAGGCGTGCTTCTTTTTTATGAAGCTAACTCCGCAAATCTATTGCCCCTCTGAATTCAGGGGCACTATAAAAAAAAAAGTAGCTGTAGGACTGGTACAAGTGGTCTTATTTACCGAGGTAGCATGAAAATTACTTTTCTTAGATGTAATGAAACTGATGCTTGAATTCCTCCTAAGACAAGGAAACAGTAACCTCTTGCTATGGCTCAGAGCTCTCAGGTGCTCTGTTGTGCTCCATTTTTCCATTTTGATCCAGGAACAGCGAAGGGACTACAGCTCACAGAAAGGACATAAACCCAGGGCTCTTTCTTCAGCTGAATTTGTCAGTACTTCTTGTATCTCCTCAAGCTTCAGAGAGCTTCAAAAACAACTCAAGAACAGAGAACAAGTGCTTGATCACTCCAACACAGGTCTCTACCCCAGCAGAGACTTAAATTCTACTCACGTGGCATCACAAAATATTTTACTCTATCTGCTAACTTTACCACAGCCACTAAACAACATTCCCAATCCAGAACAGACAGCTGTAAGTCATTAGCTAAGCGCACTAGCTCCAGCTCTATCCTGGCACTTTGATGGCATCATTTTGCCTTCACAAAATTAAATGATCTTTTCTCCTCCTATAGCAGAAATTCACCCTTTCCTACTTACATCAGAATCACAGCTCCTGTCATTACTATGTGCATAAAAGAACTGAAATTAAGACCATGCTGTTTCCACAAGCTGCTTGTAGCACAAGTAAACACTTTACTTTTGCTCACTGCCGTCTAGTTGGTGTACGTCTTTGGATCCCTACAGACACACACAACTACCTTTGCTCCTTTAAAAGGGAAGGGCATAACAACTGTAGATAAAAGTGAGGTTTTCATACACACAGTAGTTACTTCAAATACAATAATGCTTTTATGCTCTCATTATCTGCTATTAAAGTAGAAAGATCTTCCGTAAATATGCTTCCTGGATTATCTTCATCTAACAAAGAGGACAATGCAGGACCCAAGGATGCTGTTTCTAATTGTATGAGAATCATTTTATCCCTAATAGCACTCCATTCGTTAGCATCCCCTTTGCTGTGCCTGAGCCCGAGCCAACACAGCTGTGAAGCACAGGATTTTTTCATCTAAAAGCTTCTTCCCCAATACACACCTACCAAGCATACCAAGTGCTTTAAAAATTAGCTTCCAACATGAAAAGACCGAGGGGAGACAGGCAGATACACAGGCAAGTTGGAAGAACTGGCAAAGCTGTCACTTTTTTGCCAGCTTGTCCTGATCACTTGACAGGAAAACGTTGTACTCATGGTTTCTGGGAAAATGTGGCAACAATAGCTCCAATTGCTCCAGTCACACCAATACCTATCAGTATTGATATTTCTTGTTAAAAAGCCCAGCGTGGCCTCACACAAGCAGAGAAGCAAAAGAGAACAGGAAGGGTACATAGAACTTGGACTTCCAACCAGGCACTCTACCTGGCCAAACGCATATTTTATGTACCCAAGCTGGCCAGAACTCAACTAAACACTCATGAACATGATAAGCAGACAATAATTTAAGTTAGGCAGGTTTGAGTTAAAACGCGTGCCAGAGCTATTATAATTTCCTCATATTTAACCCTTTCAATGTGATCACTGAAATGGAATGTGGACACTATAACATTAATTTGGACCTTTGCCACTATTGTTCTGTACCTTAAAGACTTCTAAAATCTGTGCTTATTTCAAATACTTCCACACAGGACTCCTTTTGTCTCTAATAGGCTTGTTACATATGCAAATCATGGGCAAACCATGGTAGAAGTAAGAGATAAATGTTCCAGCCCAGTTTTATTCCCCAAAACCTCAATACACCTTCAAAGGACCTTTGTGAATTGAAATGCAAGTTATGTAGATCTGTCGACTTTATTACAATAATTTCTAAGTAAACACCATGTTTTTAGAAACTATGACCAAAGAAGTGAACTGTTAAAATGGAGATGGGAGCTCTGCTTGCAGCTGGCTTTGCAAAACTGGACAACTTGTTAACACGCTAATAAATGCATGTCTACCTGGCAGATAAGCTTTTTCAAATGCATAGCGTGAGTGGGGAGCAACGAGATGAAGAGGTTGATAATTTACAAGGTGAATGTTCGCTTCTGCTGCGCTTAAGCACACAGAAAACACTCTTGACTTCCACCAAAAAAGGGAGGGGAATTGTATAAAAAACCTCATATTTAAAACACATTTTAAATATAAAATAATAATTAAAGCAGCATTTTGTACATGGAATTACCAGCTACATTAAGACTGCTAAATGCAATTGAGGAACACTAATACAGCTTTTTTTTTTTTTTAAACAGAACTGAAAAAGCATTTTACAGGGGGGAGCAGCTTTCAAAGTTTAATGTTTATGAAAAATTAATTTATCATTTCAAAGCAAATCACGAAGAGCCCTGTCCAGAGCTATATCAGCCCATCTAGGAGAGTTGATCCTCACTGACTATGAAAGGAACTCTAGAGCTCTTGCTGCTTAATAACTCTAATTTGATATTGTAAACGTATTACAGACAGTATCTTGTTCATTAGGGATGAAGAACACTGCATGTCGCTCGGCGCTATCCTTTTCTTTAGAAGTTTCCCATTTCTTCTTACAAGAGGAACATTTGTCTTAAGGGTTCTCTCCAAAAGCTGTGTCCAACAGACACCAGAGAGTGCAAAGCTGACAGTTAACTCTCAGTGCTCCCATTCAGTCCACCATCCAACTCTGTTAAGCTCCAAGAAATAGACTGCATGTTGTTAAAGTGAGAAGCTTCTCATTGTGCACAGTCTTTAACATTCAGAGCTACAGGTAAAACAACAGCAGGTGTTTCTAACTTCTGCCTTTTCACTGAAAACCTCATTTTTGAAATATAAATACATGCTGTTCTTTTGAAAGACCCCAAGGCCTTAACTCAACAAGCTTAACTAATGTTAAAGCACATTTTGCTTTCTTTAGTGTCCTGGAAAATGCTAGCTAGAGAGCATATTACCTGAAAAATGTGAACACCGCACCAAGAAACATTAATCCAAACAAAGCCTCTCCTTCACTAATATCCAAACAGTTTAGTAATATCTTTACGCATTACCACATCAACTACAATATTGCAGGCAGCTGAGGAATCAGCTACTTGAAATACCACATTTTTGTTCCCCCAAGGAAATACACAAAGTGTAAACCTTCTGCACAGAGACTAAAAGAGAATAATACCTTTGGCATCATCAGAGCCTGAAGCCAATAGTTTCGGGTCCATCAAGTTGAAGTCAACACTCCAGCACCTTTTCTCATGCTCCTGTTTAGAGAAATAAGAAAAAATATTGCCAGGCAGTGAGCCATAATCTGATAAAATAGTAAAAAAACCTAAACACATGCGTTCAGTGTAAATTGTTGGGAGAGTCCTGGACAGAAAAAGCTCACTGTGTTTAGCAGTTTCCCAAAAAATATCTTTTCTCCGAATCAGACCAATGCTAGTAGAAGGCTAGACATGACACGAAAGCAGAAAACAGTAGAACGGCAGTTTTAAAACTAAAACTGATATTATTTTTTTTTTACTTGAAAGAAAAAAAAATTACTTCAGGAAATACAAATTATAAACCTGGTTCTGCAGCGTGGTTTGGGTGTGATGCTTCTTATTCTGGTATTGGGAAATAAAACCGTGATCCACTAATTAGCTGCCTGTTCAAAGTAGTTTCAAACATCTCTCTGGAAGTCCAGGAAATCCTCACTTTCCTATTGTGTTATCAAATAAAACTTCTGACATCTTAATTCTGTGTTTTTCCATTCAAATATTCTTACAAGGCTGCACACTCTCCCCCAAAACACAGAAAATCTGTATTTACTATGCTGGCAGATCCCACATAGAAACAAAACACTGCATTGAATGAAACCCAAAATTCAATCAAAGCCTTTGTTTAGAGCCTTCATACAGGCTTGCAAGACGATGACATGAAAAGCTCACCAGGACAAAGTCACTAAAGGATTTCTAATACATGCGAAGCAGATGTCAGTATGCATGCCTCTATGCAAATCCAAATAAAAAAATTCAAGTAATCTGACAGGAAGCAAAATGAGTTTGTTACAACATAAGCAACAGCTGGTCCCCTCTAGGTTCATTATTTAGCCTCATAAAGAAATGCAAAATATATTTGAGAGGAAAACAGACAAGATTTATTTTGTCCAGTATAATTTCTTTTTAATTGAGATATGCAAAGTATTAGTGAAAACAAGCATTATAAAATGGCCAAAGCACAATGAAAAAGTAAACAAGGGCTTAAATAGGAATTCAAACTTATGCCGAGCCATCAAGAAGGAGGGAACTGAAGGCCAGTCTGCAGTTCATTCATTAACACTGACCAGTTTCAAGGCACTAGGCCATCTACACAACAGCCTGCACTACTTCCAGCTTCTCCCCAAGCAGACCAATTTCTCTTCCAACCTCCTTGTTCTGATTACAAGCCTCTGAGAATCCGTTATACAGAAACGCAATGTTCAAATTGCATGAAAAGACAAAATGCCAGAAACTTCCCCTGAAACAGGTCTCACTATTGAGCTCAGCCCACTTGTGTGAGCACGCTGCTCTGCTGAGCGCAGGACTGTACCAGGAAGGGTTCTGCCTACCACTCCATTCTCCCAGCCTCGCCACTTAAGTCTGCATTTTACTCTTCTTTATGAGCACCTGCAGCAGCAATCACTGCAGGATTTTATAAAAGGCTTTTGACAAAGCCTGAAGTGGAACAGGTATCGAGAGACAGTTTTCTAAAGAAAGGAGAGAACTTCCAGAAACTCTTTTACCCTGTGCAGATTCCCTACCTGAAAGCAGCAGCAAGAAAACGTCAATTGCCTCATGACTGCATCAAGGAGATATAGCTGTCTCCATCAGAGGACTACAGCTCAATAAAGCTGTGCAGATTGAGACACATCTACCAAACTGGAGGAGCATCCATTTCACCCTGTGGAACGTAAAAACCTATTGCTGGACTAGAATCAGAATCTCAGACTGAATACTGCTCCCCCTGACATGGTCCGTGGTGTGGGAAAGTATTGCTCACTGGAGGCGTGTTACCTGGTAGACCTTGGATCTTTGTCCCGTGAATCCATCCCACAGGATGACTGTGCCTTCATAGTCGCTGCTGGCTAGCAGGTTCTTGTGGTAACTACTCCAGCTGATACAGCTTAAAAAGAAGAACAGCCCCAGTCAGGCTTACATTAAATTATATCTTACAACACATAAATCATTCTTGCAATACATCAGGCTATTAGTGTCTTGGCAAAGCACACAGCATTTGACCAAACCACCCCACTGAAACATTCAGGAAAGGACAAAACCAAAACCCACTGGAAACAACAAACTTTGGCCCACAAGTTAAAAGAAAAGCTTTATTGGCCAATGCGATGTCTCCTCCCTCAACATGAAGTGCTACAGCTTGGGATTTCTTTTGAAAAAAAAAAAAGTATTAATCTCTAATACTGTGATTGTTTTGCTATTTGAATTTCACACAAATGCTCACACAGAGCTCAGGATTTGACTTTTTAGCCTTTTGCCAATAGCTACTACTATTATTAGTACCATAAAGATATCACCTAACAGAAACTGCACATGTAAAACCCATAGGTGCATGGATGGTAAATCAACCTCTCCCCTAGCACGTACGTAACACTCTATACCTGTACCTATATGAAAAGAAAGTATGACTTCAGAGAAACTACTTCCAGCTTTCTGTAAATGAGGAAAGACACCCCCCTTCCTATCCTATCAAACAAAAAGTAGTTTGTTTGTTATGGGCAGTGTAGGAAATGTTTCTGATCAAGAACTACAAAATGTATAACATTTAAACTGAATTAAGTGGCTGTGCAAAACCAAATGACAATTCCACCGACAAACTCTAACCACTAGCAGACAAAACAAGAGCAGCAACACTGCCAAGTCACATTCATAGCGTTCTGGCACTATGCCTCCACTCTGACTCCCAAAAAATGTGACAGGGGTAAGAAAATTTGTAATACTTGTTCACCAATTTTTGGACCATCTGGCACAAAAGCACGCCAGTTGGTATCAACTGTGATGCATGTAGCAGAAGCTGAACTGACAGATCCAATTCATGCAGGTCATCAAACAGCTCTGACTCAGTTAACTAGATTATGGTAGCCTTGAGGCTAAGTTTTAACCAACAATATGAACTAGAAGTCCATGATTCTGTAACTTTTTAGTACGGCTTTGATCAGTGCAACAACCCATTGAAATATGATGTAGATACATGGATACTGGCTTAGGAGTATTATACCGTGGCAAATTCTTGGTTCCACTAGACACATGTAGCCCAATTTCCTTGGGAATATAACATTTACACAGAAAAGGGGAAAAAAACCCTCTTCCTTTTCTAATGTAGTTAAAACATATAAACACTATTAAAGCAGTCATTAATTTGAAAGTGTTAGTGTCCTGAGCCCTTGTAGGCACAAGCACTTGTCCATAAATGTATCATCAAGGAGATATCATTACACAAGCTTTACAATCATCAGGTACCCACACAGAAAAGCAGCTCTTGACAGACTATGATTTACTAGAAGCCTCATTCAGAGAGGCTTAAGTGGCTCCCTGAGGACCAAGTGAAGCTGGCAGGCACTGTGGGGTGAAGGTTGCAGCAGTCCAGGGATAATAATGTGTGATGCCTGGAGTCTCGTTTCCAGGTGGAGCAGTCTGTCACTGACTGAAGCAAGAGCGGTTCAGAGCCCTAGAGCTACAACACAGGGAGGCTCTGGGCTGGGAAGAGTCTTCAACTAATGGCAGGGGGTAGACACCACACTAGACATTTATCGGTTCAAACGTGTTCCCCCTGCCATCTTATCTCCACTCAAGTCAGGACCTCAAGGAGCTTAATTAAAAAAAAAAACCCAAAAAAACAACTGTAAGTTTAGCCATCACACAAAAGCAGGAAGAATACAGCCCAGGGTCAAATCTTAGAGAAGGCAGTCTTCTATCTGGACAGCTTTTGAAAGTACGTCAGGCAGCATCAGCAGGTGGAGAGAGTCCTAGAGAAAGGCAGGCATGCTAATACCATCCTGGCTGCTTAGAGGATGGATGCTCCATGCTAGGTGAGCATGAGATCCACATCTAACAGGTAGAAGAGATCTGGGTACTGCAAGCTGAACTATGAAGAGGGTAATCATTTTTAAAAGTCTTGTCAAAAAAGAAATCACCCTGGACAATGAAAATTAGAAATTACTGAGTAGCCAGAAAAACATAAAGGACAGAATTTAACAGTGCTGCTTGGGATGTGATAGATCTCGGGATATAACAAGTGTCAGGTTTGTAGGGAGAGGTAATACTTTATTGGAACAATCAATACAGATGGAGAAAAATGAAGTGTTTCTGTGGCCAAAAACATGTCCATTAGGTCTGGCACAGGAAAGATCAAGTTAAGTGTTCTGTCCCACTGAAGTCTGATGGTGTTAACAAGGGGTTAACACTCACTTGGAAAGCATTTATGGATAGACTGAGAGGGGAAAACAGGAACTGACAGGTGAAAAATGTTTAGGGATTTGCAGCCACTAAGTGGTTCAATTAACACCTTTTAAGTCACACACACCATAAATCTTTCATTTTTAAGGAATATGATTAAAGGATTATAATGTAAAACCAACCCTGTTTCAGTACTCTGCCTTAATTCTCCCATCACCATCACCCAAGTCTCTTTACAAAGTCTGAAACTAGAGCTTTCTTCTTGACATTGCAATACTTGAGCTTCCTTATATCTTAAATTCTCAAAAGTACCCTTTGTAGAGCATAATTCAGGGTTGGATGAGGTGGAGGGGAGCTCCCTCTCCAGGTAAAGGATGCTTTTTACCAATGGCTGACTGCCCTTTGGTTGTATTCTCTAGCAACTGTGACAATACAAGCCTGAAAGAAGGCAGTCTTGGAGCTGGGACATTGCAATGTTTTCTCTTCCATGTGGCTTCCCTGGGGCTTACAGAGGGTTGAGACGCTACTGCAATGCTCGGGGATCTTTCTTCCATGCCCAACACAGGCAATTTTGTTGAAAGTTCCAAGAGATCTACCTTTCAGAGTTCCCTTCAGATGTTATCATGGGTAACAAATTGAGTGACGACCTCAAAAATGCATGGGTGAGCATGTTGGAGAAGAGGAAAGTGCACAAGGTGAGACAGGCCAAAAAATGCAGTTCACACGGTTTTCAAATGGGTTAAGCGTCGCAAACCCCACAAGTACACAAAAATAACGTTTTGTAGACCACCTTTAGATGGCTTGCAGCCACATCTAGGGAGAAATTGAAAGGTGGACGATATGAGATAGTATACAAAAAAAACAGCTGCCTAAGACTGAGATAATGAATAATTCACTGTTGGATTAAAAGGAGTTGTGCAAGGCCATCTTTTATTTTAAATACTAGTAGCTGTATTTTTTCAGGTTTTGCTCTGTTCTTTAATCCAGAAACAGGGTGATAGTTACACCCCAGAGGTTTATCTTGCCATAAGTTGTGATAGCTTTCCTTCCTAGGAGATTAGCATGTAGAAACTCTAGTTGAAAGCTAATGACCGACCTCCGAAACACTCTCCTAAGCTCAGCACCCGATCTGAACACACAGAAGTCCTGACCCTGTAAAGATTTATGTGCATCCTTCACTTTATTCGGAGACGCAAGTCGGCCAGCTCGGCTAGCGTTGTCAGTCATACTGATATTTCTTTCACAAGCCAGTATTTTTATGGCTGAAATGTCTCAAATCCAGGATCAAGTTACCCAGTGTCAACTGCTCCTCTAGCAGTGAGTTAAAGCTTCTAATAAGGCACAAACTGCTGTGGTCTGACCTGCTTCCAAGTGCCAAGTGCTTCAAATCCAATCTATTACCAGGAGTCAGACGATGCCCAGTAGTTTTAGGACTGAAATGTTTTTAAAGGGAGTGATCTATTACTGTAAAGGACATCCACATGAATAACAACACTAACCAAATACTTCGGAGACATACAGAATTGCATTACCATTATGAAAGTTTTAAAAAAGCCTTTTTTCTAATAAATCCAAAGAAAACCTCTAGTAGGGTTGAGACAAACACTTTTAAAGAAAAACTTGGTCTTATTGCAAAGTCAAACAGTTACTCTGAAAACTGGAATTAATGAAAGTTGAAGGTATATTTCCTTACAACCTATTTAGTATCAAATGTTTTCTGCACTGGAAATATAGGCATCCAACACAACCACTGGTGAGGTTTTTCAGCATAAAGAGAGCTTGTACCTCTCCAAGTAGCAAAGACTCTATGATGAAAAACACAAGACAGCAAGTTTTTGCTTAATTTAAACTTAATAGTGAGAACTGACTACCATTTAAAGACTGACATGAAGCAATATGCCCATGAACTGCTATTAGGATAGAGCAATCGCACATTTGATTTATTGACACCAAAAAATGAAAACAATAAAATACTGGCAGCCTCCTAAAAAAAAAAAAAAGAAAAGCCTACTGATGCTTTGCTTTTACTGCAGTTGACTAAACAGATGCAACTGATTTTGGAGCTTTGTGGTAACATCTATCACTGAAATACAGATGCTGCAAACACACAGCGGTGAGCATGCAGAATACTAAACATGGATTTCAAAAGCATGTTTACCTAACCACACTTGCACATCACCTATTGTAGATTAACGAGGCCTAAAGCCAATTTCTTTTACCCAAACGCTAGATCTCCTTATTTTTCTCCCCTGCAACCCATAGCAAAACAACAAATCTGCCTCTTGAATAAATCAGAGAAGAGCTGTGGCTTGCTCCTAGCCGTTCAATCTCTTCTTGTCCTTTCCCATCTCCTCCCGCGCGGGGGGAGCTGCAGATTATTGTCTGCTATAGCTAGGGACACAGCAAGTCATAATTAGCTCACAGGGTGCTGTTTATAGCTACTACACAATGCCAGGATTTGTTTCTTGTACTGAAGCTATGAATCTGTAAATGGGATTTTTATGAGGATTTATGTGTCATCTTGTGTTTTTCCTGGAAGCTTATGCCACTGTCTTTCCCGGGGGACGCAATGCACATTTACCAGAAACCCAACACACTGACTTCCTCTCCATTCTTAAAAATAGGGATGAGAAATCTCAGCAGATGATGAAAAAAGAATGTATTTAAGAAGCAGGTGGGTGTAAAAAGGGAGTTGGAAAAGAGGAAGAAAGACTCAGCTACAGCTGGTACCAGGGCTCTGCTCCAGAAAAGCCTACAATCAATTACTGCTGGCATGAAGCTCAACCTTTCAGCAGGCGCCCAGCTGGCACGCAGTGGAGCAGGGCTGGGCTGGTGCCAGCCCCGTCCCAGGCAAGGGCTTCCCTTCCCACAGCTGCTCCGGGCCAGCAGACTTGCTCTTGGCCAGACACGAGTCCTCGCAAATGCTGTCACCTGTCTGCTTTTATAAAAGCCCATCAGAGCTGCTGCTCACCGAAAGCTGAGTCGCCAACATAACCACTAACGATTTATGTTCCAGCATCATCACTCCGAACAAGGTTAACCAGGATCAATTTAGGGTGAGCTTCCCATGACGTGTGTTTGGAAAGCCAAAGCGCCTGCAGACAGACAGCACTAGTGCTGGGTGAGGATGGAAGGGGCATTACAAGCCATGCCAGTGTCACACATCAGCTTCAGCAGAAGAGACATGTCACTACATCCCATATGCACACAGACCCCTGCATCTCCGCTGTGGCTTCAGGCTGCTGGAGCAGAGAGTGCCCTGGGATGGGTGCTCAGGGGCTGACGGTGCACGCTGCCACCCCACACAACACATGGCAACAGCTAAGTATCCTCAGCCGCCTGCAAGATCACCATTACCCCGGTACTTAATAGTGTTTTGATTTTTATTTTTTAAAAGGCTTACTTTAAAAAAATAGCCAAGGCATCAAGCTTTGCACAAGGCAGTTCTATTACATGAGGATTTTTTTTTTTTAATAACAGCACCATGATGGGGCCCAAAACTCCACCCACGGGTTTTAGCAGAATCCTTAAGAGACAATGGACAAGAGAGGTACCATCCATGTATCACAGTAGAAATACATCTGTCTTTGATATCAGAAAGGGCATTAGCAGGGAAAGGAAGCCTCTGGAAAAAGCTGTACCTTCACCCAAATTAAGATCAACAGCTTTAAGCCAAGGCTTTTTACAAAAAGCAGGCTCCACTTGTTTAGATTTTTTTATTATAATACAGGCACATTTTCAGTGTATTGCAATATTCTGTAATGAAATTACAGCCTTCCTATATGACTTCTCCCTCAAGCTATGCCACTTCAGAATAGCAAGTTATTGTGCTGCTCAACACTGTGCCAGTGAGCCCCAGCAGGAGTGACTGGCAGCACAGCTAATGGATATAGGAAGGATGCATCTGACTGACAGTCTAACTTTATTTGTCAAAACCAAAAGCACCCACATCCTAAAGAAAGGCTAATATAATGTAGAGGTGCCAATGGGGAAAATAAAAAAAAAAGCAAGCATTTCTTTGGAGGAACAAAAACTTAGGCAAGGAAATGAAAGAGGAGGACCCTGTCCATCTGTGCTGAGGCATAGTGTCAGAGGACAATACACTTAGCATTGTCACATATATATATAATGTACATACGCATGAAATTTGAGAAGAGAGAATAAATCTTGAATGCAAGTGGTGTCTTGTCTGGAGCATAGAGCTGACAAGAGTAACATCACTGGAGATGTTAATGCAGCTCTCCTCACCAACAGCTGCCTAACACCTAGCAGGATCATGGGGGTAGATCCCTGCTAAATTTGAAGTTTGGAAGTCACAGAAATACTGAAAACACATTGCTTTCCTTTTCTAATTAAGGCAAGAGGTATTAATTGACTGCTAGATGGTTCTATTATTCTTCTCTCCAGAATAATGAAGCTGAACAGTGTCAACTCTGCTATGACTCAGTCAAAAATGCCGAATGTTTCTCAAGTCCAGCAAAACACAAGCTCCATAATCAGTATGTCTTACCAATACAAATCCCTCTGACTGTTTATACCCATCTTGAAAGCCAGTCCCAGGGTCAGCTGCATTTACATTTTTTCCTTCATAAAATAGTGTCACACAATTCCCAAGAATAATCAGCACAAGTGATACAGGAGTGGCTGATCTGTTTTAAAGAACATGTCAACTACAAAACTAAGCATGATTTTATATTATAAAGTAGGCTTGCAAACATTATTAATCTTGTTGCACAACATTTTGTGTTCGTAGAAGCTGGACTGTTAAATTTATTGCTTATGCTTTTGTGGGTGCTTTACTGTTTTTAAAATGGAGAATACCAAATAAAAACAAATGAGTTCAATGGAGATGCTAGAGACTTGTATTATAATACTGAATTGATTTGATTGCATATATTATTTACTTTTAAGCTTTAAAAGCATTTTTGAATTTTTAGGGATTTTTAATCTATGCTAGCCAGGTTTCTCAATTCAAGTTCTGACATGGTGGTCTGTATTTCTTTGGTTTGATTCATCTAAAAAGACAAAAAAGTAGATTGACAGTAATGATAGCAGCACAAAATCCAAGATCAGGCAAGGTCTTTTCCCAACAGCTTGATATTTTGAGGTCCAGCACAACAGTACTTCAGGTAGATGTAAATTCATAGGCAGAAGGTGCAAAGGAGGCAAGTCTCCTGAAGACTAGCAGCTTGTCCGCAGAACAGAAAGGATCTTGTTGATGAAGAGAATAGAGCATGAAGGAATCAGTGCTTATTATAAAGAACTGGGCACAGAAGTTACCTTGAGACATATTAAGACTTTACCTGGAGCATATCCACTACTCTGCTTTTACACTCCTTTTAAGTGACTTGCATTTGCAAGGAATACAAAAGCAGTTCACTACCCTATGTCCCTTTTCCTGTGGATACGTGGGTGTGCTATTACCTTGGATGAGCCCAGCATACACAAGTAACAGTGCTTGTGCCACCTGACCTCACCCAAGTTCAAAGCAAGCTCTCCATCAGCTCCTGCTTTCCTCCTTTCCCCTCCCATTCCCACAATGGGTAAAAGCAAGCAAAACGGCTACTGCACATCAACAAGCAGTGTTCAAAGGAAAAGGCCCTTTGAGTTTAAATGCAAAGTCAACGCTTACCTGATTTTGGAATTACAGGTCATTTCATTCTCAGGGTAGTGAATATCCACCGCATCCTGAATGACTGTACCATACTCATAGACTTTAATCTTCTTTGTCACCCCAGCGATGGCAAAGTAGTCACAGTCTCGGTCGAACTCAATACTGGGGAACAAAAGCACAGGTTCAGAATCGTGTGAACACAACACATGTACTTACCAGCAGGGTATTTTACCACCTAAATGTCTCTGTACAGCAGAGCTGAGAATCACAACTTGCAGTTAGCAAATACCCCGTTCAGAGCACCTTGATTAGGTCTAGCACACACGCCAACAGCATGGAGTTCTTGCTCTCAGGCACCATTTTCCAATCCCCTCCAAACACACCCACATCATTTAGTGAAGCAGGACTTTTTGTGGTAGGCAGCACAGTCTCCCTCCAACAGGCAGGATCTTTGTTCAGATGCTCTAGAGGTTTTCCAGTTCAACTATACCATCTACGTTATGCGGCATCCAAACATCAAAGCTGACAGCTCGCCCTGGAAATGTGCTTAACATTCAGCTGCACCCTCTACGAACAGCGTGCTACAGGATGACTGCCCATTGATTTCTCTCAGTTGCACTGCTGCATCCCTTAGCTCCTACATACAGCAGCTTGGTGAACTCAAAGTGTTAATGCAGAGTAAACACGTATTTGTGGAAAAAAACCCTTCTAAATTCCCTGAATAACAACAGAAAGTCACAACATATCATCAGTACTGTAAAAACCATGCGCGCTATGACTTCCACTTAGAGCTGCTCGTGGAAACCAAGGCAGCTTCTTTCTTGAACTGCAGGGCAAGTTTGTAATAGATATCAATGAAGTTGGAAGTAAAAGCAGTCACCTTATAACAAAGTTAAACTGCAAATGAGAAAAGCCTGAGGTTGCACATGAAATACATCTGAGAGAAAGGCAGGCAGCAGGTTATAAACAGCTAATGTCACTGTTACCTTCGCAGCTTGGAAAAGCTTGAGAGAAATCTATTAGACACCAAGCAGCCAGGGAAGCAAACCTCCTTGCTCGAAGGAGCTCCTGCCAGCCCAAGTCACTGCAGGCAGGGCAGGGTGCATGTGCACGTGGACCTACCTCCTCTCAGAAGCACCAACCTCAGCAAGACACCAGTTTGGTACTCCTCCCAGAAAGCATTTGGAGTATCATTTCCACTCAATCTCCAGGTTTCTATCATCAGTAGCCAACTCTTTTCAAGACTCTTGACTATGCAGTCAATCTACTACTTTAAGAGGTCTCTTTTGGGATTCTTGCATGCAGTAATTCATTTCAGCTGCCCCTACCACATATTTTTTTCCAAGCAGACACTGCATTTGTGAACCAGACAGCGGATTCTGAATGGCAGCAGAGGAAACAGAGTTTACACTGATTTCACATTCATATAGCTTGAAAAAAATCCTGAAAGCAGGGGTATTTAAGGCACCTTTCTACAATTAGGAAGCATTAAACCAATTACAAGACAGACAGCTCTTTAGCAACCTGGGAGTTCTTGTGGACAACAGGATGACCACGAGCCAGTAATGTGGCCAAGAAGGCAAATGGCATCCTGGGGTGCATCAAGAAGA
>JAOXNO010000004.1:948122-966181 GCA_028565335.1 Limnodromus scolopaceus
GGTAGACCCGCTCCGGCGGGGGGGTTGGACTAGATGATCTCCAGAGGTCCCTTCCAACCCCATATGATTCTATGATTAGGCTGCCCCCACAGCTATAACAGCCAGAATTTTCTACCCCTCAACATAGTTGCAAAGTCGAAGGCACTGACTGCAATGCTTTCGAGGGAAGATAAATTTAAATGCCAACAGAGTCTTCAAGTCCTTGTAAAGGAGATATCATCAAGTTATTTTTAAACTCTGGAGAGAAAGGATTGTTGGTATGTGGTCTGATGGTATAAAATAATTCAATGCAACAGCTTGCAACTTGGCCTTTTAAACTCAGGCACCTAAACTCTGAAGCAGTGGCAGGAGATGGTCCCACTCAGGACTGCTTGCTTGCTGGAGAAGAAAGGAGCTAGTCAGGTCAAGTCTGTGAAATTGCAAGCCCCCGGAAAGACAAAGGAAAGGAACGTGCTTACGGCTGGGGAATAATGCAAGCAAGCACGCATCTATTTAAATAAAATGGGAGAGTGAAAGAAGTCATCTAAGCAGCCAGACCGCTCTCCCCCTGCCCCAGACCTACCCTAGTCTAATCACTTTTTGTACAAACAGGACAAAAGCACCATTCAGGCCTGTCTTGTCAGCTCGCCCTATTCCATGGAAGAATTTTATAATCGAAAGCCTCTATAACAATACAATGGATTTACTTCTAGCACAATCTTAATTGAACCGCTGTCTCAGCTCCTGCCCGCTGCCCTGTGGATTCAGGTAAAGCACAACTAAACTGATGGCAGCGATTCATCTACTTGGATTCAATTTATATCCTTAGCCTTCTGCTGCTGAAGAAAAAAAAAAAAGCATTACAATGTCTGGTAAAAAGCCAAGTTATTAGAACAGAATAGAACCTCTCTCACCTGGAGTGGGTTTGCTTCTCTAGCATTAATTCAATTTTTTTTTTTTAAATAGAGATGTGCTGTAGACATAACAAATGAGTATTTCAATATGTCTATGAAAGTTAACACACCATTTAAAAATTAATAATAAGCATCAACCAATGAAAAATGATTGTCAGACTTGTGACCTTCAAACAGGATCAAAGACACTGCAGGTAGAAAAAGGATGCAGAAATAAACCACCACCTGTACAGATGTTCGTTAGCTGAGAGAGAGGCAGGCAAACCCAACACAGCAACGCTAACACGCACTTGTGCCTTGGCCTCCATCACCTATACACAGTCCTGGTACAAGTGCTCTCACTTTCTGCACATTGTCCATATTTTTCTTTATAAACTCCTTAATAAAAGCCAATCTAAATAGCTAATTAAGTGGGTTATTTACCATATAAAATTATTCATAGTATTTGCAAAGCTCTGCTTTCCCCTGGACTAATCAGGATTAGGACAAATACCCCACTTGCATAGCAACAGTTATTTTCATGCTTTTTCCTACAAGTCTTCTAAAGATGTTTAGTCTTAGCAAGGCTTATTTGCATTTAACTAGCTCGATGGTATTCCTGTCACTTACTGCTTGAAGTCTTTGTGTCAATGTAAGTGCTTGCTTATACACAAGCTTATCTATATGAAAATTCACAAGAGAACTTAGGTTTTATTTTGTCAAAACACACAACAGGGTGAGCTCTAACGAACAACATTCTGGTTCGCAGGTGATACATTTCTACAGTCGAAGTGAATTAGTCATTAGCGCAATGATAACACACAATAGAGTAACAGGAAATACTTTATCCTCTTTGTCAAAAAGGCCATCGAGTCAAGAGATAAACCAGCTAGACAACAGTATCCACTTCACAAGTGGTGAGAGGCACAGTGTCCAGCGAGCCAAAGCAACACATAAAACGTGCATGCAATGGCTATTAACTTCCTGCTAAAATAAGAGCAATGTGTTTTGGTAGCACTATCTTAAAGAGACTTAACATAGGACTGACAATGAATGTTTTCACCATCTCAGAGGGCAGATGGAGCACCAAGCGTCTACGTGTGCTACAAACCTACCTCGGTCATAGCATGAAGCAACCTCCTCTAGAGACAAGAGAACAGTTCAGACTTTTTTTTTAAAGCCCTGGGGGTAAAACATATTTTAGATCATTTGAACACCCAGTGAAGTTCCCTCTTGGACTAGCAGTGGTCCTTGCTCCTTAAAGATGTGCCCATTTTCTTTTTTAATCTACTTTTAAACTCCACATTTCTGATCAACAAAGACTAGGTGAATTTTTATAACAAATCTTTTGGGGAGAAACTCCTGGATATTTGATTCATAAATGTGCAACAAAATTTACTTATAAAAATCAAATTGAAAGGAACTGATTGTTTTGTTTTAGGGAAAATGGAAGAGAGACATCTCCAGTTCCCAAGTCACTGTTTTCTTTTTCCTAATAAGTTAATGACCAGTGTCCTATGGAAATAACACTAAGAGCTGCTAGAAAGTAAATACATTCTCAAGGGTTCTAGTTGCTCTGCTGCTTATCTCTATTCTCAATCTGTGAGATTATAAATCAATTGCTTTATTTAATGCTAAAATCTACAACCTTGGAGAGCACTTGCAGTTAACAAATGGAATTACAAAATAAATTGCTTCTGAAATACGTCTGGAAGCTTGGCTTGATGTTGAGGGTAAACCAGCGGGGAAACAGTATAGAATGAGTATTTACCAGTTCTACTATTGTATAAAGCCTTGCTACGTTCACATCCTCATGGTGTGTGCAGTTGTTTTTCACATCCCAGGAGGATGCACTGAAGTTAGAGAACGCATACAGGTGGGCAACTAAATTGATTAAAGGAATGGAGCAGCTGCCTTACCATAAGGGTTATGAACAAAGTGTTAACAAGAGATTGGTGTGGTGTTCAACAAGTCACTCCACACTAGAACTAGGAGGTGCTAATCAGAAGACTGATTTGGGACAATGGTTTCCCCCCATCCCAGTCATACTTCAGAAAAAACTACACACATGCTCCAGGTACTTAGTCCTGCAAGACATGATGGTGGCAGGGTGAACCTGACAACAGTAATCCATGAACAACCGGTCCATTCAAGACACTAACAGAATAAATATGGATATATCTTCTAATATCCCTGATGTAATGACTGTGGATGTTAGGAGGCAGCAAGAAGACAACTCTACAGACAGCGAGAAGGTTGGCATGCTTTTGTGGTCTTCTGTAGGGACAGCATGGGACTAGGTGCCCTTCAACCTGATCCCCGGGGCACACTGTACATAAGATTGCAGTTTGAAACGCCCCAAGGATCAGCCTGGAGGGGCACCCAGACTGGAAATTTTCCATGAGAAATAGGTACATGCTACATCTACACCTTCAAATCAGGAGATGGGCAGAAGGTTGCATCTAACCTTTAACTGCATCACTAGTTAAAGGTCTGCAGCCAACTGTTCCTCTCCCTTTTCCATACACACACTCTACAATTGTTACTATAATGAGCCCTGACTCGGTAACAAGATCTGCTGTAGGAGTTGCCATTTCCACAAAGTAAATGACTCAGTCCCTCTCATGGGACTATATATATATCTATATATTTTTCTCCCCAAATATACCAAAGCCTTTCAATTCTACCTCATACAGTTCTGTTTCTATTTCTGTACCCCTATTTTACCAGTGGCCCCACATCTAACTGCAACATGGATATATTTTTCTCAGCTTTGGGGGACTTAACTGGGGGGAGAAAGGAGAGATAACAGTAATTTTGCTCTTCACTTACATTTCCTTAAAGTCTCATCTATACTTCCACTCCCTGGCCTGAGGGATTATCCTGTCACTTCTAACAGTTCCAAGTCCCACTGTCTTACAGCCTGGTTGCCTATTTCCAATGCCTATTTTCAGGCACTGAAGTCAAAGATTAGAAATACAGGTTACAACCCAACATCATGATCATCAGTACAGACTGTTCAGCACCTGGGACTAATACAGAAATTAGTATTAATATCACATACCTGAGTGACTGTTTTTACAGCAGACTGGTATTTTAAGGCAAAGTAATTAGTCTCACTAAGCATGCACTAGCATACTAATTTGTCGTTCTTAGAAACAAAGTTATACTCAGGTATAGGAAGCTGCTAGTACAGCGCTCAGATTTTGTACTTCATCAGCTCAAAGTCTAAATTCTATCACACATAAAAACAAAGGCTACTAAGACAAAGCCTATGAAGTTTCAATAGTAAAAGACTGTTTTGCTAGAGCTGTGAACAGCTGAAATATTTTTTTTTTTTTAATAAAGCAACAGTTGCATTAGTTACTCCTTAATCCCGAGCACCATCTAAATAAGGTCACTTGCTATCCTGAAGTCCTTGATCTGTGCCACAGGAACAAGACTAGGCCACTGCTGGTAGAATATATTCCTCAATCCAAACCCGTATACTACAAAATATGTTTTCCAAAATATAAACTGAGCAAGTACCACAATCCCAGTCAGGTTATGACAATCTCTAATCAGGAAGTACCACTTAAAAGAAAAATGCTTCGGTCTCTAGACTGCCGTATGGATAGATAAATTCATTGTATAGACAAGATTCCACTTAAACACATTCTGTCAGAGAGCAAACACCTTTATCCCTAAGAATCACATTAATTTGGGTTAGATGTGACCCTCAGATTACCAGAAAATTGCCTGTTTTGTCCTCTAATCAAGGAAAAGTTGTATTCACTACTGTAATTATGGCCTCTCAATGGATCAGATTCAAGTCTAATGGAAGTCTAATGAAAACCATGGGACAGAGGACCTTAAGCTATTTCAGTTTGATCACATTCCTTGGAGTTGTTTGAGATATTCCAGCTCCAGGTTCTGCAAACCCAGTTGCCTCATCAGACCCTGAACCTAATCTCCTCTAAATACAATCCAAAATCTGTCAGGAAGCCCTAGCAGACTTCCAGCCTTGTCTATAAGACACTATAGCTAGAGACAGCCTGTTCTTCTGTATAAGTTTTTTTCCCATACATGTATTCAGAGGAACCTGGCTTAATTAGCACTAATGATGAGAAAACCTATAGGGAACTACTGAATTTTGCAAGCAACAGAACAAAGTGTATTGATAAAAAGCCCCATTACTGCTGGGCGATGCTCCTCTGCATGCTGAAGAGAAGATGACGACAGTCCCAGGGTTTATATGCCAGATACACAGAAGCACAATAAGCCAAAGCCACTGCAAACAACCACCATGCAAGTTAATGAGGATTAGATTCAGTTTTTCCACAAACACCATTTTAAATAAGCTAGAGTAGGGAAATATTAACAAAAAATGCCAAAAGTTAAATGCAGAATGGTTCTTACAACACTGTTTAAAAATTCAAGCCAAATTATCAGTCTGCCTGCTGTAATATTTTGGGTAACCCATCTACATTTAAAAACCAGGATCTGCCACTTCACCCAGCTGGGCTAATACACAGTCAGTTAGGAATAGCTCTGACAGTAGCAGGAGCGCAGCCTTAACAGTAAAAAAATACTAAGGTGGAAGAGGTTTTACATCTCTAAACATACTCAGCTGTCTTCTTTCTGCATTGAAGCTTGGGAAACGTTTCCAGAAAGGAAGATGGCAGCCTCTGCCCAAGTTGTATAAGTAGCAGGTTTGAGGGAGGAAACCCTGCTCCATGACAAGTTACAAGGCTGTCTGCACAGCAGTACCATCTTATCAGGCTTATGCCATTAGGTAGGAAGGAACTCAATCAGTTGTGATAGATACTGAAGTACCTACTAAATATAAGACCATTCAAAAGCTTGCAAGCTCGTTTTCAAGCCACCACATTCATTACTACACAAGGATCTTGTTTCTTCAAAATTGAGCACGGCAGCTGCAGACAGAGCTGAAGAGGACAAGGAACAAATATATCTGGAAGAGCTCAGCACAGGGAACCTCCATCAATACTTGGACTGTAAACACCACAGCCCATCCATAGGCTCCAACGATTCCTTCATGATTTAGCTGCAGCAGACGAAAGCATCACTGCCTCCATCTGACCACACGGCCAGAGGTCTCATTTCTCAGAACAAACCACCACCCAGCCCAGCGCCCCAGTGCACAGCCTGCTGTAATATTAACTCAAGCCTCCATATTCACCCAACACTACCATCAGACCTTCTGCCAGACACCCCCGGCAGCAGAGCACCAGGAGGAGCTGTTGGAGACAGTGACCTCGTTAGACACCTCAGCTCAATCCAACAGGCATCACAAGTCAGGGCACCAGCCTTCATAAATAGAGTCCATATGCCTGAGCTGTCCTGAGGAGCTAAAGAGCAGGCTGGGGCAATTAACTCCAATGGTCCCACTGCCTAGTAATGACAGCAAGAGGTTAACAAACCACTTGAAGCATTTTTCATCCAACGGCCAAATCTGTTTCAGGAGAGTTTTGATGGCATTTTGAATCTTTTTGGGTCAGTATTTCGTATGCTATCCTTATTTAACTATTCTGTTGAAAGATTAAAGGTACTGATGAATACCATTCATTTAACAATTTCATATAGAAAGAAGCTTGAGCTGGCTTCCACCTTTATTTGCATAACTGTATACATTCGCTTGCATATAATCTGGTAAGAACACAAGTGTCACTTCATAACTTATTCTATACAACACCTATGCAGCATATAAATCCCAAGCATCTCTGTCTTAGAGTCTGCATTTATTCATACAAACCATATTAATAATCATTAGCTCAAGTGTCTACTCCCGGATGAGCTACTCATAAGGTTCTTTTTTAGCCTCAGAACTGTTTATGCCCACACCATACACTTTTGAATGCCTTAACAGACCACCTCAATATATTTTTCTTTTCAACTACCTACCATTTAACAGACTAACCCCTCTAGCTAGCAAGGAAGGAACAAACAAAAAAATCCAAAGGCATGCTACTGATTTTTCAAATAATGATCTCATAGCAAATTCAGCCATTTCCCTCAAATACAGCTAGAGAATTAAAACAACGCTGTAATAAGCCACAGAAATTCATGTTCTATTAAGAACAGACTTGTTTCTTCAAGCAGACAAAAAAATTCAACATTGAAAGCAAGCTATAAAATTTTGGTGGCAGTAAGGGAAATGTCTTTGTGTTTTACCAACACTGTCACCATGGAAGTTTTAGGTATAAGATGCTGTGAAACCACAGCTTTCATGGCTTGCAAGTCAATTTCTGATGCCAAGACACAGCACTACTGTTTAATGATATCCATTATTACATGAACATCAGGAGGAACAGAAGGGCAGCTACCTGCAGCTGCACAGAAAAGATTTTTGTCCTGATCAATCAAGAAGGGGTGGATGCAATTATGCAATGCAACTTCCACATGGTACCATCCTCCTACCCTAAATATTAATCTCTCAGAGGACATTTCTGACACTACAGCATCCATTTTCCTTCTTAAAACCTAAGGCCAGAGGAAGACACTCAGCAGGAAGTCAGGGTGATCATGTACCTTCATCACAAGGGTACAGTTCCCAAGACTTGGAGGTCTCTAGTCCAAAATCTCTTTGGTTAGACCAGGTTGCTAAGGGTTTTCTCCAGCCAGTTCTTGAATACCTCTGAGGATGAAGCCTTGCACAACCTCTTTAGGAAACCCACTCCAATGCTTGGCTGCCCCACACTGCAGCCAGTTACCACTACACCACATTTGCCAAGAAATGGAAACTGCTTATGTAAATGGCACAAAGTTTCTTCAAGAAATAAAAGAAAAAACCATGAAGAGCAATCATTGTTTAATACACTTGGTTTAAATGCCGATTTCCAAATTCATCAAAAGACTGTTCAATACTTTTAATAGACTATTCACAAAGTTTAAATCAAACTAAAAACCCTCATCTAATTATCTGCAGATGGAGGCAGGTTTGAAGTACTAGGAGAACTTAATGGGAAAAAGATCTTCCTACTACCAAACAGCTTAAGTTACTAGGAAAAAAAAAAAAACACCGAACTCCCACTGGGAGCAATACGACTTCCATTCATTAACTTCCCAATTTCAAGTTATTTAAGTTTTACCCCTAAAAGAGAAAGCTTATGTTTATGAAAGAACAGACTTCTCTCTAGAGCTGTCCCTGTGGTCACCAGGTTTACTTTTGAGGTCAGGACTGGACATATGAGCAGACACGCTCTTTTTTGGTTTCAGAGTCCCTTTTGGTTCTAGCAGCCTGTCCCGGGGACTTAGAGGACTATGTTACAGAGTTGAGAGTATCTCTGAACTCTGAATTCACAGATCTGAATTGGCATCTGCATAACCTTTCTGCTGGTACAAGTCACATTCAGCTTCTGCTCAAGGGATCCAGACCACAATTATGAACTAGGAAGTCTATCGGTGGTGCACTCCAGAGAAAAAGAAGAGAAAGTAAGGGAAAGGGTCTGTACTTGACTCAGCTCTAATTAAACAATCCCATTTCAGTCCCAGACAACCTCTGGTCTATGGGCCAAAACCTCAGATGAAGTAAGGCAAGAGAACCACAGGAGAAACACAAACTTCAAGTAGGTTCAGGGTATTATAGTTCAAGTTTCCTTAGTCACTTTGCAGTTCAACTCTTTATCCAAGCATTTCTCTCTTCCTTCCAGTTGTGGAAACAGTCCAAATAAGACAGATCCATCTGCAGTTTTGAGCTGCCACTTGTAAATAAAAGTCTATTTAAAAAATGATCGATTTAACAGACCATAAAAAAAATTCAGCCCTCCTCATTTCTCATCTTCTCAAGGAGCAGCATCTACTGTACTTGGAAACATAATCCTGTGAAGGATAAACCCACTTACATTTCTTTCATTTATCTTTACCACCAAAATAGAAGCACTGCTGGTCACAAACGTAATAAAATGGCTCATCTAATCCTAGCCAGACCACGGTATTAAAAAAAAAAAAAAAAAGAGTTTGTTATGGTAGACACAGAACTAAAAGGTACCTTGTTAAAATCTGGATCTGAGAATTTATATGGACAAGTAATTGTAGTCCAAAGTAAAAAAGAGAATAAAAAAAATATAGAGTGGCTCAATGAATACATGGAAAGCATATTCCTAACAAATGTTTTTTCTGTTAAGCTCACCTTTGAAAAAAGGATTTCAGGTCACATTACTGAAAGGGTCAACACAAACGAAAATACAGTCTTGTAACCACCTTAACAACCCTGTTTAAATGTTAAGAGAAACCTCTTCATATCTTTTTCATTACTTAGAGGTAATGGAATAACAAGCAAGCAATAAAGAAAAAAAAAGAAGAGTAATGGACCCCAAAGGTAAGACCTGCTTTTTGAACACTGTCTCAACAAATGAGTTGAATAAGGTTTCAATGGCCAAAAACCAAGTTGTTTCTTTCCCTCTCTGTAAATCACTACTCCTTTAGATAAATAAAATTAGCCATGGCTATCCAAAACCCTTCCGATGTCAGAGAAATGGTAAGCTAACCCAGAAGAACTTGAAGTCTGAGCAGACAACAAAAACCCACACTATTTGCCCACAAACCTCAGGGCGTCTAGGAGGGACATATTCATATTTCCACCAGACCCAGGAACTACCTGGCAGGGAGAACCAGCTTTCTGATAAACAGGTTTCAGACAGACATCTTGCTGTAGTCTGTTTCTTGGATTTTTCTGTTCTTTTTTTTGAAATATGAAAGACTGCCACATTATTCTCTGAAGGCCTCTGACAGCGCTAAAGCAATTTTCTACATAAATCATTGTAATGCTAACGCTGCAGTTTACAGACCCATCTTTAAAAGAAAGTCTTTACTATTTACTGCCACAGCAAGCGGAGAGAAGAAAAGTTAAGCTCTGACAACTGCTCTGTCTGGGGGCATAATAAATGGAAAATTTATTCCTTGGCCCAATTCTAACAAAACTTAATATACTTGTGAAAACCATGTAAATACTTTGTATTTAAGAGAACTGAGTTTATAAAGAAAACATTTAGCGTATTGAGGTATATGTAAATTCACATTGCAAGCATGCTGGAAGTCCCCCAAATGTTAAAGAAAACTGAGCAACTAGCAACTGCAAAGCCTTGAACGTGTTTTCACTGAACATCCTTCTTTGTTAATCTGTTTTTCTCAAAGCAAGTGGAGAAACAGCACTGAAGGTTGCAAATTTTGCTTGTGAGCATGTTTTTAAGCGAGGTAAGAAAGCTGTCCCTCACTGGGGTTACGATCTCACGGCGTGCACCTTTCCAGATAAGACCATAAGCCTGTGATGTAAAATGCACAGCTTAGGTACCAGCCTTGCATCAGTCCCTTGCCCACCTCCTGCCCGCAGCCCCGCGCTGCCAGCACCGCAACCGAGGGCTGCCACCGTGCGGATGCTGCGCAGCCACCGCAGAGCCACCAGCACAGCAAGGCTCAGAGCCTGTCCCTCAGGCAACCTCCCTGCCAGGCTGGGAAAACCTGCAACTGGAAAGCGGGACATCGGCTTGTCCCTTCATCCTAAAAGGCAACTGTAGCTTTCCTAATATTACACCAGATTTTTTTTTTTATATTAATACAACCCACACAGTGTTGTTTGTGGCCTTTTATTTGTCCTTAAGAAGTCCAGACACTTGTAAACATGCTTATGGTGAGGCCCTCAGAAGTGTACTGTTGCTGCTCAGTTTCAGGTTTTTTCCCCCCTGTTTATATACAGTCTTTAATTTCACTTTTCATCCTGTTACCGTAAACCCACTTTTATTTCCTTTCTAAATAAACATGAAGGTTTTGCAGATAAGGAACATATTTCCATCTTCTTTTGCAAACATAAAACTAATACATCTTAAAAACTTCTTTAAGCCAACAGGGCTTTTAGAGTCCAGTATGTGAACTCCATATAGGGTTAAAGCAATGCTAACTGAACACACCTATATTCTGTCTGTTTGTAACAGCAGTTTATTGTTTAGTTTTTGGTTTTTTTTTAGAAAACAAACTACATTAAGTACAAAGGAGTTTAACTTCTGGTCAATCCAACTTTTATTCTTAGATATAGTAAAAATATCTCTTTTCAATACTTTTTCAAAAATTTATGATGATTCCTTAATTATTAACCTTATATTTGCTTTGTATTTAAATGCATTTTTCTCAACAGCAACAGCTAAGCAGCAAGACTTTTTGTCATTATTTCATCAGTATTTCCTATAACATGCCCAGGAACAACTTCAGAAGACAATGCACCCCAATAATTAACATGGCCCATTCATGGGTACCTAAACGCTGCTCTATTACCTTAAGCTGCCATCAAGACACACACCTCATTTAGCTTCACAGACTCCCTCTGAACTTGAGCCTATTAATTTGGATGAATAAGAATGGTGAACACAGAAGTGTGTTGCCCAATACATATTACACGTAAACTGTTGATTAACAAATTCAAACAATAAAGGAACTGTTTGGATAGCCAGAAGCTAAGATAGATAGAAGAGTTACAGCGGCAGCTCGTTCAACAGCCCTGCTTTATCAAAGCACTTAAGGACACACTCAAATGTGAACAGTCTTAGCCCACACACTAACACCCCTAAAAATTTCTTAAATGCTTCAATAAATAGAAAGCATGAGAAGGGCAGAGTTGGACACCAAGTTATTTTTCAGTTAAATGCATTTAACTACCAATTCTAGCACTGGCTTGGAGGAAGGCCCCACATTTTAACAACAGTAACACACATACTTTTCAAACACATTTCACCCAAGAATTATAATGCCATCAAAATGGGAGTGAGATTTACTGCTCTTCCAGCATTTTCTAACAAAATACTACAAAAATGCTGCTCTTGCAGAATGTCAAGGAGAAGAAAGGGCAAAGGAGCAAAATCTAATCCGTGCTGAAGTTAGTAGCTGAGGAAGTTTGTCTACATTGCAGTGAGAGTCCCATCTGCATTTCATTGCAGCCAGTGTGAACCCAATCAGTGCAGGTTAAATATATGTCAGATCAGTGATTATTGTGTTCTGACCTCTGTGGCTAAAATCGGACATTATACATTCCTGCTACATATTGCAGTAGTTAAGGAATCAATGCTGCTTTAAAAAAAAAAATAAAATATATATATATTCCATGCTACACATGCCTCTATTTCTTCACATACTGCAAATTTCTTTCAACAAACATTCAAGATGTTCCGTCTCTGTTCGAATGGCCCCTTCGTAAGGCATTAGATCAAAGCCCAGAAAACCCAAGTTCAATTCATTATGTCATTGTTATGTTTCTTTCAAGACCTCAGGTACAGCCATTTTGGATCTCCTGCTCACCATGTATAAAACAGAGACAATACTACTTCTCTCCCTCAAAAGGTTGCTGGGAGCACACACAGTTAAATTTATGAAATGTGCCTGTAAGAAGCTAATGGGTCCTGCATATATGCCATGTAGGATAGATTTCCCAGTTAATATGCTGCATCATTTTTTCCACCACCACCAACTCAAAACAAGCTACCACAGACTAAATCCCCCAGGGTATGCTTCCACAGCTGCTGAAACCAGTTTAAGGTTAGGACTGTTGGCAGGTCTCAGCCACTCCCTATATCCCATGTGCTCTCTTTAGCCCCTAAGGGAGTTGGTTCATGGAGCTAAACTGGAAGAAACTAGTTCTGTTGAAAGTCAATAGCATTTAACCAGCTTAAGTGTCCAAACTGGTCCATGGGAGGTTCAGATGAGCTTTAGCAGTGGTGCATAGGACATGACCACCCCACACAGCAAGGGATACAAAGCTGTCGTTGGCAAGAATGGAGCTGTCGAGTTGGCTTTACCACAACCACCTCCTCACTAGTGTTGAGGACAGTAAACAGAGCTTCCAATGCTTAAGAGCTCAAGCAAATCACAAACAACTCAGTTATTTAATATTTGCCATTACAACTGGATCCACAAACAATATTTAAAACCACCACAGATTCTTAAAGCTATCAACACAAGCAAGACGACAGCTCCACATACTCACTGGCACCTCAGAGGTTCTGCATTTGGTCTTGACCAGCACCAACGGGAATAAAAGGCACTACAGTGGTATTTGAATGACTTCAGAGATCAATGATAATCACACATTCAAAAAGCTATTTTTCGGACGCGAGTGCGAAGTTTGATATATGTATAAGGCACAACTTGTTTAATATGGGTTATTAACTCAGCCTCTGCAGCTTGTATCAGCATGAGATGCACCGTCAGAGCCACAGTATGTCTTACCTGGATACTATGCTGGAACCATTGTAGAGGTCACTAGCGTAAGACAGCGTTGCTAGGGGTCGGACAGAATTGTAGCGTGTGAACTTGGATAGGCACTCCTGAAACTCATCCAGCTGGCTTGTGGTTCTGCTGTCATCTAGGGAGAGGCAGCAGCATTGGGAAGAACAGAAACAGAGTAAGAAGATGAACTCAACAGCAAACAAAAATCAAGATGTATGTCTTCACATAACACTACCTTTGCTTGCTATTGGTCAAAACCCAGGGTCTCTCTCCCCTCTAGCATTCCGTGAAGGCAGTATGATTTTTCAGAGCACAAATTAAGTCTTTCTACTGCAACGCTGGGTGAACCTACTGTGCTGAGAATCTGCCTAGAGATGAGAAATACAGTTTTCCTGGGAGATAAACTCACTTATTTGAATTCGGAGCCCATGGGCCACATAGAAAACTAGACACGTTCTTCACAGTGCATTTTGATAAGTTTTAAGGTTTTTTGTTAATAATCTGCGGAGGTGGAAGTATATTCCTTACCTCATATTTCAGTTACAACATGCCTACCTTTGGTGTCAATTACATTCAAAATACTTCTAGTAAAAAATATTTGTCCTGTTACTCCAAAAGCAACCAGCTAAGGAAGAGTTGTTTCAGGGCTGGAGAAGGAAGACAAGCATGAAACCAGAAGGCTCCCTGTACTATAAGTTTTGTGAAAATTATGACCTCCAGCAGACAAGATGAAATTGAGGCAGCTTGAATAATGATAAACATTCTGTGGAAAATGGAACAGTTTACTACAAAAGTTAAGACTAAATTTCAATGTAGATAGCTGAAAGTCATTCCCCAGTTCCTCAAAAGTTCCAATTTTTCTCAGTATGAACACAATTTTATGTAAACCATTTTAAAATTTAGTATTTCCTAAATAAGTAAAAATTCTTCGCTTACGGTGATACAGTATGGGTAAGCCAGCCTTCCTAACACTATCATGCATCTGCAGTCAGAGCCTTCAGGCTTTGTAACAACTCCCAGAACTCGCAACAATTCTCCCTTTCCTTCTCTAACAATCCCATGTTCTCTTTGTCTTTTTGCACCAGAGCAACGTAAGGGAACTACAGCTATGGCTGCTCTTGCAGCCTTAACACACAGCGCCTTTGTTTACAGGTAGTCCAGTTTGCAAATCACATTCCTGCACACCTTGCCTCCTGTTAAACCACAGCATCCACTGCAGCAGCAGAGAAACCATACACAACTTGTTCACGCAGCTGAGATCAAATTCCACCCACTAGTTAAGTCGTCCTTATCTGTCTCCTTATCAGCAGCATGAGGAAATGAGAAAGCTCCGCTTACTAGAAAGCTTTGGAAATACAGGGTTGAAAAAATGGAAAGGTTGATCTATAAAAGCAAAACACAGCTGTGATTTCTTGTGGGAAAACACAGAGAGAATAATCTCTCTGCACTCTGGTAATTCCTTGCCATCGGATATTATTATCTTGCTTTACACTTGTAAGGTATTTTGAAGTGTCCCTTATATGCTATTTAATGCTTGATCGTATAAAGGACCAGTGAAGGCTAGTAATTAGCATATTTAAGAGTACTAGAATATACATTACCCATGTCAGATAGATCAAAAGGGGCAAAATGAACAAAGTACTGCTCCAAATTAAAATCAGCAGCAGCTGACCACTACACGAAGCAGCTTAAGAAGCAGCATGTAAACATCAGTGTTTTTCAAAGACTTTTTCCTCCTTTGACACTTTGATAGGAACAAATAGCTGCTACTCTTCCATTTCCCTCATTTAGAGATCAAACACATAGTCCTCCTGTAATTTATTCTGTACCTCTGCCTGAAAAACCGAATGTTATTTCTCAAGACATTTTCCCTGTCAAAGTGCAAGGCCATTTCATAATTACAGTTATGTCTCTACTCCCCACTAGAACAGTCACAGGCACCTCTTGCAAAAAGCTTTAAATCCACATTAAATCCTATTTAAAATGTGTCAAAAAGCAGGAATGACTCCAGAGAAGAAAAATTAGTCAGGCATCACAGGTTATCCCTTATTTAGGAAAAAACCTGCACTTGCAAGTCCTCCTCTCTTGGTGCAGCTAACACGTGAATACAAAAAAAATAGTTTCGCCACATTCATATTTATAGTTCCAATTATGAAGAAAGATGTCTTCTAGAAAGGAATGCTGGGAAGAGCCCCATTTGTTATCCTTGGTTAGTAAGTATTATTTTAACATAAACACAGTTACACATCACCAAGTTAGCACTGCATTAAAACATCTCGGAGTGACCCGTGAAGTACTGTAGTCTGCAAAGCGCTCGCTAGCGCTTCACAGCAAACTAGCTGGTCATACACAACCAGCTTCTCGGATCTTCCAGCTGCTGAAGCACCCTCTCAACGCGCTGCATCCCTTGTTAAAATTATCTTGCCGTGCATGATGAGACCCGAATCAGTCGCTGTTGGGAAGTAGGTAGAAGATGTAGACTTATCTAAGACCGAGCACCCCCAAAACCACATTGCAGCCTTTAAACTTAAAGCCAATTTAGTATTCAAGACTTATTTTTATTTAAAGTGGAGAAAACTTAAACTAAATTAATTGAGGAGAAAAAAAAAAAGCGGGGGTTTCTACCCCAGCTCTCTTGCTGATTTCTGTGTCCTGGAAGGTTGGTCCTTGCCTTCCAAGGCTACAAATAAAGATATTCTGCTGCAGCAACCTCTGCCTGCTTGCCCTTCTTGTCCCTAGGAGGTTTCTGCCATCCCCTGAGGGCTGGCTGCTCCTCACTGCAGTCTGTCACTCTTTGTATGAGCTGCAGCTCGCAGCCTAGCGCTGCAAACCTTTTGCCTGCCATAGCCCATTGCCTGAAACTTTTTTCCCCAAAGCTGGTTTCTTTCCCAGAGGAGGCACAGAGCAACCCTCCTCATCCTCAAAACATACTCATTCGACCGGTTCATTTCTTAAGAGAATCTTGTCATGTAATTAAGAACCATTCACCCACTAGGTAACAATTACTCTAGCTGCTGTCACACTGTTACTCAATTATGAATGAGGCAATCTAGGAATTGTGAAAACAGCTTCTAATTCTACAAAACAAGCCTTAAATCTAAAATGTGCCCCATGGGACAACATCACTGCTGCACACTCAGCTTCTATACGCCAAGCCATTTGTTAACTGAGACTCAATCTAGACAACATAAAGGATAACCTTCAAGTGTCCTATTGCATGCTAAATACAGGAGAATTTATCAATTTATGTTTATACCTGTGTAGCATTTCAATAGCAATGTTTTTATCTACTGTGTTTATACCACATCTAGTAGAAAGACAACCCAACCGCTGCTTTCAAACATTTGCATCTACAGAACAAGCATCGGTGAAATTGTTTATTGTAGGTTATGCCTTTCACAGAACAGGATTACAAAGCAATACATGTGCCCCTCCAAAGTGACAGGATGAAATTTTCTAAATTTAGCAGCCTTGAAGATTGGTCAAGAAAAGTAAAGCAGGATGATCTGAGTAACACAAAGATATGTAGCAACTTACCCATGAAGAAGTGAAAGTTACTCTCTCAAAAGCAAGTCTTTTCTGAGCACTAGGCACTGCAAGAGGTAGCTGATGTCAGAAGCTGAACACCAAGCAAGAGGAACTCACCCGAGACACGTGTCATCCTGGTGGAAAAATAGCACTGCTCTAGGTCCTCAAAATGAGCTGTGAGCCGCTTGCGTCGTGAGGCTAGCGTGCTGTTATACCACGGCTGCTTTTTGGTCTGAATGGAAAGAGGGAACACTTCAGAAAGGTAAAGCGAGGCCTGGGTTTCATTTCAACAGATGTTACCAAATTATAAACAATTTATACATTACATGTGAAGGGTTAGAAGTGTAACACAACAGTAAGTTAAAATCTTGTCACTGTCAACGGTTATTCTTAGGGTCCTGGGTTGCACTTTTTAATTCCACAAACAAGAAAAGCTGCTTTTAGACAATTCTTGTTTCCTGAACCTTTGCAAATCTACCAATTTCAGCCTCACACACAGGACAGACAGCAGCAACCCTTGGGGAGTCACGTCTTGCATTTATACAGATAGATAGCAGAGGCCAAAGATACAGGGCTTCCAGCTTCACAAATCAAATAGACTGTACAACAAATACTTCCTAGATCCCTGGCAGAAAGCTCATTAAAAAGAGAAGGAGGTGTTTATTTTAAGGAGTTAGTTACTGGATTATTTCTTCTGAAGCAACTCCGTAACTCTCCATGAAGCTAAGCAAATAAGGATAGAAGCAGAAGACACCATGAAGTTCAAAGGTTAATTGAAAACAAGTCTATGAAACTCATCATTAAAGCTATTTCCCAACCTACCTGAGCACTAGTAGTTAGAGGTAAAAGCAAAGGACTGAAACTACATAGATATGCTGTCTTCCTGAAGGAACACTGAAAATATAGTACCTATTTTAATCACTAGTAAGGAAAAGGATACAATTCCTCTACTACACAAGAAGCATGAAGAGCACTTCAGTTGGTATTTAAGAAGTCTCACATATCACATGCTCAAAGCTATTGGGGAATTTTTAGAAGTTTTGAGAACCACCAAGCTTCCTAACGAACAACATCCCTGACCACATATAAGGTCCGTAATGTCACTCAATGGCAGTAACGAAACCAATTCCACGTGCAACTCCCACTCAATCCGCACAAGAGAACAGGCGGTCTTCATTGCAACCATCAAGCAAGCCGACAAGAACAAACTAAGTTCAGAGCCTGCTCAAATTCTCTTTATACCTGTATGAACAGTAATGTAATGTTTTAGGGAAAAAGCAAGCCCCAAGCAACGAAACCTCCAGATGCTGCTTCCCGCAAAAGGCCCCTGGCAATGTATACATCAACGTTGTGACTCACACTTGTATGTTGATGGCACCTATGGTCTATGCAGCTTGTTTCACCTTGAAAGCAACACCCGTGTCAACACACAGCTAGAACACTGAAAAC
>JAOXNO010000004.1:966281-980327 GCA_028565335.1 Limnodromus scolopaceus
AACCATCAAGCAAGCCGACAAGAACAAACTAAGTTCAGAGCCTGCTCAAATTCTCTTTATACCTGTATGAACAGTAACGTAATGTTTTAGGGAAAAAGCAAGCCCCAAGCAACGAAACCTCCAGATGCTGCTGGCACCTATGGTCTATGCAGCTTGTTTCACCTTGAAAGCAACACCCGTGTCAACACACAGCTAGAACACTGAAAACCACTCCTACCTCAACGCCTTCTAACACAACTTCACGGTTCTAAGAAATACTTAATGGAACACTTTTACAGCATCCTCCTATTATATTTGCATGGCAGCCTGCAAGGACTCCAGCCTCTCTCAGCACATCAGGAGTGATTAGGGCTCGAGACGACTTCAAGCATTGAACAGCAATCACTTCAGTCTCAACTTCAGACGTGATGTGCAATATAAGCTGTGACACAATAAGCACTATAACCCAAGCCCAAGTCTGATCTGCCACATAAGCCCAGTCCACACCAAGGTGGTATTAATCACGGCAAGTGTTTGCTTGCTGTGCCATACACCCACTGGGTCTCCACAGGAGGATCCTCCTACAGCAGGTCTCAGGCTGGCATGTGGCAACCCAGCTGTGCTTGGAATCAATCTGCATTAACCCATCTTCATCTGATCCTCCCTGACTAAGCATTTTAAGCTGCTCACATTTTACTCTGTTAGAGTGATTTTAGTGTCTGAACTCCATTGGGTACTCTGAAGAGCCCTCTAACAACTGTAGAAAAGCTTCACAGCTATACACAAGCTCCTTATTTCTAGCAGGAAAGTACTGCCACTAAATACCACCTACAGAATTCCCCAAGGCCTACATGACTTGTCCACTATTTACTTCTGAAGCTCAGCTACTGGAAGAAAAATGTCCTGTAGCTTTGTGGTATATAAATTCTTCCCAAAGAACATGTTCATGAGCAATGCACAAAGTAATTATATTGAGAAAGATCACTTTATAATAGAGTATAAATTAATTAATGTTCTCTACTAGGACAACCATAGTAGCTTTAGCAGTTGAATAAAAATTGCTTGGCTATGTTTTCTCTCCTTTCCTGTATTTTTTTTTTTTTTTAACTCGTGTTTCCCAGTATTACTTAACCAGGGAACAGACTTCATAGAAACTCAATATATGTTTTGATAAAACATGAGCAGCTTAAAATGCTTAGTTGGGGAGGATCTGATGAAGATGGGTTAATGGAAATTGATTCCAAGCACAGCTGGGTCACCATGTGCCAGCCAGGATCTTCCTCTGGAGATCCAAGCAGGTGTATCACACAGCAGGCAAATACTTACCATGTTGTCCATCCTAGCATAGCTTCTTTCTGCCAGCAGTGCCCAATCTACAATTTTTGCCATGACCAACAATCAGAAAATAGCACACTTGAATGTATATTCTTCAAACTACTTCTATGGTAAAGTCTTGCTGAAATTAAACTACCTTCCAATGAAGGGTTTAACTTCAAGAGTTCTCTTTAAATTCCCCATCCAAACATATATTAAAGTTTAATTTGAAAATTTGCACTAGACAGAAGTTGCACTCTTGAGGAAAAAAAAAATTGCATTTGAGGACAAAAAAGATTATTCTCACACAAATAAGGCTGTCATACAGAATGACTAGAAAGTCTAAGTTGTTTGTTTTGTGTGCTTAGCAGAAGTACAGCTACGCTATTAAATTTTGTCTTTGAAATAGAAAAAAGACAAGCAGTGTCAATGGGGAACAGACACACTATACCACATTAGAGTCCTGAACATAAGGTCTCTAACCACATTTCACTTGCCCTCTAAACTGAGGTAGAGCTAGAATTTTTTGTTAAGGCAAAAATCTCCCAGACCACAGTAGCAGGAACAACAAGCATTTTTCTGAAGATTAATAAAGAGAAATTTCTAATCACTAATTACTTATACAGCTACAAACCAAAAAGCCTGCATGCACACATACATGCGCATCAGCTCCAAAATTTTGGTGTTTTTTTCTTTACTCCATCAAATAAGATGCAACAGCACTTCTACTTTATTTACCAGCTTGATATAGTTGTGTGCCATGGATGGTTCACCACCACCAGAGAGCACCAAAGGCACAAGCTGACATGTAATCAACAGTCAGTCTGTCCATCTAAATCAAAACTGTTTAACCTTTGTGAAGCTGTCAGCTGGGTACCAGTGTCATCTTCCCAGCCCAGCTGACTCACTCTGAGCTGCAAAACTATAGCTGTGCTGTTTGGCATTCAGGAAGCCCTGTAGATCAGACATTTTGGAGGCTGCCTGCCAAACAGATTCACTGTATGTGCAACTTTTTACCCTCCACGTGAATTTATAACACAGTTTGTAAGGCCCTAACAAGGACAAACTACAAACAGCTGTACGTTTGGAGAATTCATGTTTCTTGTTTTGAAAGTCAAGCTTGATCCAAAGCTATTTAAGTCAACTGGGGTCAGGGATTTACCTTCCTTCCCCAATACTGCCCTCTTGGGAGAAGAGACAAAGAGCAAAAAATATTCCCTCTTCCGCAGGAGTCAGCTTTGGGAATAAAGTCAGATGTCTAAATATATTACACCAGATTTCTTTGATGGCATCACTGTGGACACTCACAATCACGTACAGTCATTCCTACAGCTGTAGTCTTGGCTCCAGGTTGTCCACATAACCAGTTAAAAGCATTTCCAGGACTCCTGCTGACTGGTACCTTGAAGATAAATGGAACTGTGCCTAATCTCTGCCCAGCCTCCACATCCACTCTCCCGTTGTCCCTGTGCAGACACATGTATTACCTTACCTGAGAACTGCCACTGAAGCCTGGAGGCTGGCTATACTCCGTGGAATCAATAATACTACTGCAAAACCAAAAGAAATAGTCTGTTTAAATCACTGTACAATCATCCTTTATCATTTTTAACCTATTTGTTATTCCCCCTTTACATCCTGCAGCATACTTGCCTTTGAAATTCATTTTACAGACAGGGAACACAAGGTTATTTTTTGTTTGGGGGGGATTTTTTTTTTTTTTTTTTAATACAAGGATCTTGCAGCAGAATGCTGTCGCACACAATTATGTGTAGTACAATCTAATAATTTCTAATTAGAATGCAAAAGCATATCTTTTGTATGAAACATGCAGGATAAGACATTCTGAAAATAACATGCTACCATTGGTTTTCAGTTCCTTTCAAAAAACAAGAAAGTTTAATGCCATGGCAATTGAAACAGCTCTGTGAAGACCTGGAGGAATCAGCTTAAGGCAGACACTAGTATTCCAGACATCTCCGAAGACACACAAAACAGACACAAGTAATGAAACACAGAACTAAAAAAAAATAGACAGCCAGGATTACTATTAGAAAATGCTACACCTTGTATAGCTACATAGTATCTATGACATAACATACCTTAAATCACTGTTTTGAAAACATAGCATGCATACACAAACTCAAGAGATTTAACTTTCAAAACTGCAAAAGGATCTACTGACATAAGCAGAAAACAGGGCATTCAATACTCTTGCATGTATGAGCAAAATATTTAGCTCTCACAGTTAAGACACCGGAGTCAGATTAAAGCACCCTTATCACTCAAATTTAAAATATTTTTAGGATAAGTAAAGGTTTGTACGCAAGAACATAAATTATTATGGAGAACACACTACAAACACCACCATGATTTGTTTCTAAAAAATCTTTAACTCATTTCTGCTATGTCATTTGGCTTGGACAGAAAAGCAGCTATCTGGCTTTGTTATTCTCAGTCTTACTTACGAGGTAACCTTAGATTTAAGCATTGCTTGGGAAAGCAGAAGGTCTCTCTAAAAAGCTGCCAGAATACTGCTATAGGTCCTGGTTTTGTAAAAGATGATTGTACCTACTGATGTTTATGTAACAGCTGCCAGAACTGATGCATAGACTTGACATTCTTGGTCATAAAACAAGTGGTTTGCCTGAAATGCTGGTCAGGGCACCTGTAAGTTTAGAAGCATGAAACGGTGGTACTAGTGCTTCAATATTTCTCTGAATGTTTAAAGCCCCCCTGGAGGTGGAGGGAAGTAGAAATAGAAGATGCGAGATGATCTGAAAGTCTCATTAGTGGTTAACTCGTAAGATGAGATTGATTTGGCTTCTGTTACAGGCAAGACAAAAGCTGAAAACCAAGAAAATCTGACGAATAAAAATCATTACTTGCTGCGAGCTATTGCAAGGGAGAAAACAGCAGAGCTGTTTCAGGCATGGTTGGGGACAATGAACTTTAAATTAGAATGTGGCCGCATGAAATAATGAAACACATACAACAGATCCTGCATGAGTAAGATGCTCAGTTGGAAAGCAATGAAAAAGTACTCTGTTCCGAGACAGGTATAGTGGCAATTAACAGCAAAATACACAGACTTAGGGCGTCTGGTCTCGTTTTGCTGCAGGTTGTCTGGTGATGTAAAACCTTCAAGAGTGCAGACGTCACCTCCCTAACCAGAATACAAATTCAAAGTCATTTCTGTGCAGTGCCTTTAGCAGAGTTAACTGACAAATGCCTGAATGTTTTCTTCCCTTTTAAAAACAGGATGCAAATAATCAGAAAATTACAAAAGTTCCTCCTGAATTCTTTTTAAAAAGCTGCAACATTAGGTCAATTAGAAAATTCAGCTACACTAACACGACATATTTAAAAATCTGGAACAACAACAACAAAAAAGCAGCAACCCACAGTCTATAAATCCCATTTGTTATACCCTTACGAGGGTGGGAGGGTATATTTAGAACAAATGGAGGGGAAATAGATCAGAATTGCGATAACTGAATCAGAGTTACCAGGAAACCAATTTTTAGATCAGAATCTTTCCCCAGAAACTCCTATTAGAGTGATAGTTTATTATTGCTGTTACTGTCTGAATATGCAGTCATTGAGAAGTTGCTTATTTGTATCTCCTGTTTGCAGCATTTACTGGTAGCAAAAATAGCACACCCGCCTGTTCAGAAAAACCCAAAACAGAACTATTTGTTCTTTTCCCTTATTCTTCCCCTCTTGTTCTCTATTAGTATACAAGCCCAGCAATCTGCAAGACTGTAAACAAGTGCTGTGCTATTACCCAATTTAATATTTCATCATACCCTGTTCAAGCGTAAGAGAAAACACGTGTTTCTTGAAGCTCAGAATGCATTGAACACGATAGCCATACTTGGTTTTTTTTTTTGTTAAAGAACTTATGAAGGAAGATGGGGAGGCATAGTAATTTCACATTTTGAAGATGTTAGGAGTGCAGCAAAAAAAGCTACAAACAATGATAAGAAACAGAGAATTAATGAAGCAAGCCTGTGATTTAGAGGAAGTAGATGAATAAGGGCAAGCCACTAGAAACCAGATAAAACTGAATTCCAAAGAACTCTTATTTTCTTGAACTTTAAATTCAAAGGCTAAAAAGTCTTTCTTCATCTCAGCAAGGCTCTGTGATAAACTTGTACTATTTATAAGACACATTAGTAAAATTTTATACAATTATATTACATTAGCAGGGTGTTAAGCATGTTAACAAGTTATATTCCAATTTAAAGATACCATTTTAATTCACTGATAAGTTAATAACTATCTGCAAGTTTAATAACATTTCAAGATGGAAGTGAAACCATCCCAAGCTATCCTTGTATTTCATTCTTAGTGATTCAGAGCATCTCTAAAATGCACTTTGGAGATTAAATATTTCAGTTAACAGAGCTGAAAAAAATCAGCATATTTTAAAGCTCATATCAGCTGCTCTGCAGCATTCTTTCCAAGGAGGAATAAAAGTTACAGCTTGAGATACTCTCCGAAATCTACATTTAATGTTGAAAAAAGAATAAGTTTCAAGTGATAGACCTTTCTGGAATCTGAGTTCTGGTAATTCAATCAATTCAATTATTTGAATTACACAAAACTGTCGGAACAGGGCAGGGACAGCAGTTACAAGAGTCTGGCAATGACTGACACCTGTTCAGACACTTCCTTTAGGTACTATTTTCTCTTCAACCACTCAAGACTGCTTCTTAACACAGGAATGCCATTGAGAAACAGAAAAGGGGTCTTTTCAAGCCAAGAGAAAAAGACAACCCAGATATAATAGGATGTTGAGGGGATCACACTCCTAGTATGTTGTACCAGAGGAAAACCCCAGAAGTTCAAGACATACCCGAGATGGAACCAGACAAGCATAAGAAGATCAGGCAAGAAAGAGCCCATGGTCTCTGCACCTGCCATGATTTCACCCACTGCCACATCCCAGCAGACCCATGGGTGAAGTACATCAATCCAAAGTCACTAAAATATTTTGGATATTATCTTACATCTTCAAAAGCAAGAACTGAGAATGATTGACACTAGGACATGAAATGATCAGGCTTAAAGGAATAATATGAAATTCTCAGCAGACCGAAACCAGTATAGGTCTCACAGTAGATTTCCACCCCCCTCCCCACCACACCCCCTGGAACTCTTTCACCAAAACTCTTGGGCTTAAAATGCTATTTCAGCTTTCATCAGATAACAAAAAAATAAAAAAGTTATTTGGGAGCTTGTTTGTTAGCTTGGCTCAAGTAAGAGAGATACATTTCTATTCATGAGTACAATCTTTTTAAAAAAAAAAAAAAGGTTCCTAGGGCTGAAGGTATTCAACATGTAGCAAATTCAGCCCAGAGCTCAAGTTTTCCCCAAGCAGCAGTACCACGAAGCAAGCAACAAGTGATCTTTTTAATAGCCAATAATCAGAAAATTAGTAGAACCTGACAAGAATCTCATCAGCTTCGCAAAACTGCTTCTTGGCAACACAGCAATAACCCACATCAAAAAAACACATCTGCACCCAAAAAATTAAACAAGCAATCAAGAGCAGAGTAACAAACATTGTTCCCATCCATCCTGGCCATACTGCTGTGCTTTCCCCCTGGGCCAGTCAGAGCTTCATAGTAAAATTAAGATTCTGGTCTCTGTGTCCAGAAAAAGTATATTGGTAAGAAATCCCAGCCAACATTGCCAGGCTCCTTACCAGAGCACTGTATGTAAATCTCTGTAGGGGAGGAAATCTGATCATTTTTTCCTACTTCTAGGCTATTAGGTTTAAAGCTGCTAATTGCAGAAAAGTTACCAGTACAATTTTATAACAGACATTAACAGTTTAGACAACTATTAAGAGGTAGGAGAGATTAAAAACTTCACCCTGTGAAATCAGGGCTTTCTTACAAACACCACTATGAAGTAGTAGAGCATTTCAAACCTTGGCACATGCAACTTGGACACAAGAAGCATCTGCAACTTTATCATCAAGAAACTAGACTCACAATATTCCAGACAGAAAAGCCATGTTGATAACAGGTTACTAGAAAGGCATTTCATTAAACCAAACCAGCCAGCAGATAAACAGAATCAATAGGTCATACATTTTAAATTTTGATCCTGTGAGCCCATACTTTTAGTCATTCACACTGAGCGGGGAAGTCAGAGGACACCAATATCATGCAAAGTTAAGACTTTTCATATGCCAAGCAGAACTGCATAACATTCAGATAGCATGTATTTAACAGTAGTATTTCATACCATAGCAAAAGCTTATGACTCAAATTAATTAATCCACACTACATTTTAAACCATCAGCTTTCCACAGCATCTGGTTTAAAGTAAACTTTTCATCCAAGTGCAGACTTGGATAGCTTTTTCTTCACTGCTTTGTTCACATAAAGTTTACACCAATCAAAAACAGAACAGGAAAATATTGTATGGCACTCAAAAAAAGTAGTTTTGCTTGTATTTTGGGCATGGCATGGAGAGGACTAGCAAGTATAGTGGAATATGTACAGCTTGAAATCCAAGTTCTGAGTTGCAAGCTCCATACCTGTGTGAAGGTGAGGGAGCCTCAAACTGCGGCACCGTACTGTCCTCACTGACTGGGGAATACAAGCCACTCATTTCCTGAAACAGAAAGCCACATTACAGCAAAGCTGACAAAACATGAGTAGTAGGCACTGTCTAACGTTCACACAGTAATTTTTGTTTTCCAAGCAGATAACCAACTGTATCTACATTTATTCAACTCATCTAGAAGCCTTTACTACACCCAAAGAAACATGTATTTTCTTAGATTTCTTTTTTCCCCCATTAGGATTCAAACTGGGTTTCAGAAATCCTACAACTGCAGTGCTTTTTGCCCCAAAAGAGGCAGTTCCAAAGTTCATACTCCAAAAGTCAATGGATTTGGTTACCATTCAATTGTCTCTAACCCAACACCTCCCCTAAACATGGCAGAACAAGCAAGCTGTAACTGCATTTGAGATATGTGCAAGCTTTTACCTAATAGCCTTTGCACTTGAAAGTAATGCTGGTCATGGCAAGAACAGTCACAAGATGACAGGGCAAAGGTGGTATTGTGCTCCAGACTTAAAAGAGGATCTATCAGTCTTCTGTGGGGCAAGTACACAAGAGAAACTTCACACAAACTTGGCTTTGTCGCTGCCCGACTAAATCACTGCTGTGTACCCAGTGTGAGGCTGTACCTTTCATCTGTTCAAGAAATGGAAGCTATGCAGGATGCTGAAGCTCATCAGTTAGGGGGGCAAAGTGTTCCAGGACAACATTACTGGTGCTTTTAAAATTTCCACTAGGTGCCCATTAATTGTTAGGCAGAAAGTAGGATATTTTATGAGAGAGATCCCAGGCCTTAGAGGTCAGAGCCAAGGTCACTATCACACAACAGATACGTACCCCAGCTGCAGTCCACAGAAGCACCGGATTAAAGAGCAGAAAAGCAGGTAGCTAGATACTCTGAGGGATCCCACAGCTTTGGGAATAGCTTCTCCTAGATCTGAAGACCTATTTTACTAGTCTCAAGGAAACATGCTAAGGTGTAATTTATTTTCCAAGAAGTGAGAAACATTTAAGGAAATAGGTCTGAAAAATGCTGTTATCTACCAAGTTACAATTTGCATAGCTATCAGCTGAAGAGAAATTCCTGCAGTTGTCAATTCTATTTATATTTTGACAGTTTATCAGCATGCGTATAAATCAGAAGTGAAGAAATCCAAAAGGCTTTTGGGCAGTGGTTGGGAGCTCATGCTGACTGCTTGAGATGAGTAAGAAGAGAGAAGCAGGCCTGCAAACTGATTCCCAAGCAGCTTTAAGGGAATGCTATTTTGAGAGGTGGCAGTCTGATGCATTCCTGAAACACTAATTTCCTACTCCAAGATCAAAACACTAGAATGATTAGAGAAAAGAACCAACCAGGAACCTAAGGACTCAATAAGGACAAAAGGATTGAACTGATGGGTTTACAAATACTTGAATAGTTCTTAACAAAAATCTCAAGAGAGCCCCATCATTAAGGAATTAAGAGAATTATATGAGGAGGCAGCAGATTCCTTCTGTTTTGACATGCAGCAGGAGCTGGTACTGTTCCTACCCAGTCCCTGTATTACAGCTCTCTTGTGCACACCCCCAATACCTCTCCATTTGAGGAGTGGCAAGCTGCTAAGATTTAAATAGCCCATGAAAATAGCCAGAACACTGCAACGCACCAAAGTTGTTAGTTATGATCAATACACCAGCTGCTGATTTCCAGCAATTATTCTAAAATACTTACTACCAACACAAATTGAAAGATATGATTATATAAGAGCTAGGTTTCAAAGTCCCCTCTTACCAACCTGCAGCTTGCAGGCATCACCTAAATGAACAAATTAAAGAAAGACCATCATCTGTTCATTTTCCCATTACTGACTCAAATGCCATAAATTTAACACAGCAGCCCCACAGCAAGGCAGACAGCTTGATGAAAATGAAAAATTGCCAGAGTCAGAACAATGTCTGGGCACCTCACCTCTACTCGTTTAATATCTTCTTCCAGAACACTTAGCTCCTTCTGGATCTGCTCCAATTGCTGTGGATAAGAGAATGGGAGAAGTCTAAATCAATCTGCACTGCACCACCAACAAGATAAATTACAATCTTTTCAGAAAGGAACCTGAACTATCTTAACTAGTGGGTTACATGACTCAAAAGTCACTAGGCAGAAAGTTTGTAGGCATAGATTAACACAAGTGTGCACATAAACCAGATTCAAGACAAAGTTGCTATTGTGAAACAGTACAAAAATGAGCATGAGGTACTTCGATATCAATCACAAAGAGACCCACGTTATTCAAACTAATACTTTTATGCTCTAACATCTTCCATGCAAGGTATAACTGGTTTACAAACACTGAACATAATTAGAAAAAAAAACCACCATGAACTAAACAGCGATCATTTCACCCTTCAACAAAACATGAAATGCTTTGCTAAAAGGTGTTAAGAGTATTTCTCACGCTAGCAGTTCACCTGCCAATAGCCAATTTAAAGTTATTGAAAAAATTTTCAGATTGGCAAACACCTCTTATGACCAGAGACATTTGCTCCAGCACCAAGCAAGCACCACGTGGCATTTCTTTCAAAGGTGTGATACTTACCATGGATTACACCTTAAACTCCAGTCAACCCAAGGGCTACCCCTGAAAGGGTCAGAAGGGGACTTCTCCCCTCACCAGTCAACATCCCCTTTCCCTTCTTTGTGTCGTGTGTAATATTTTTCAGGTTTTTGAACTTACTTTTCAGTCAGCTTCACTCATCTCTAGCAACTGTGAAGCCACAGACTTGGTGACTGTTTACCCTTAAGCAAGAGCATCATCTGCTTACCAGCTGTAACTCCCACCCTCATCCAGCAGATGTGTCCCACCCAAACATCCACACAAACTACATCCAACCTTGCAAGACTCAAACACATGCAGTTCTCCAGGTGAGAGCTTCAACCCTGGATCAAACAAGAAAAATCTCAAGTCCAAGGCAAGTCTGATTCAGTAAGACACACAAGTCTAATGAATACATTGAGAACTGAAAGTCCATCTGACTCTCCTCAACTCACAGTAAAAAAAAAAATCTACAGACAACTAGCACTGTGGCATCTGACCAGAAGCTGTTACCAAGTTGGCAAGTCCACTGAAAGCTTATTAAGCACAACACATTCTCTAGAGGCCAGACAAATTTTTGTCATTTCAAATTTACAAGGTAATATCAAATTGCCCAAATCCAAAGTTAGTAGTATTGCAAGAGATATTACTCTTAGAATGACATATTTCCAAGAACATTTGGCAAGCTGTTCCCAAAGCCTTATTCCCTCAAGTGCTTATGCTTAATCCTTTAAGTGGCAGAAAGTTTTGCTTAAAGAAAAACACACCCACCACTTAAACCCCTGCTATTGATCAACATTCCAAACGTTTGTATGCTCTGCTTTAATTTTATTTTACCCTTTCAACATTAAAAAAAGCTTCTGTCCCTGAAGGCAGGAGAGGAAAGGACTGCTATGCCCACACCTATTTCTAACATGGCTGCTTCTTCCTTGGAATGAGATGACATTGTGTTTATATCCTAATCTTCCTCCTCTGAAGGTTTCAGTTTATATTTGATTTGAGTCACAGGCAGCATAAGTTTAATAGTTTAAAACTAGACTGCCACAGATAATTTACAAACCACTACACCATAACAGGTAATTCCATTTTCACTTGCAACACCTAAAGCAAGAATAGCAGGTGGTGCTATAGCTCCAAGATTAATGGTAAAGTTAAGTGACACTTCCAGAGCACGAGTCCTGCCTGTACTCAGCTCTAGCAGACAAATACCATTAGTCCCCCACTTTCATAAATCCCATTTAAAAAGAAGTTATAAAAACACTTAGAAGTTCCAAAATTACAGCAAGGAAAACAGCTATCTACAATGTACTGGCTTACAGCCAAACTGGACAACAGAAAAATAAGTGACGGTTGTTGCCATCACAAACAGGAGACCTTTTATAGGGACAAGAGCAGAGACTTTTTTTACTGGCCAGCTTTTATTAACTACTGCACAGAAGTCAGAAGTACAAGATCTAGGACTTCATATACTAATTCTTCCTTCCAGTTATATTATGGCAAGCAATTTGAATGTACCATAAACCTACCTGATAGTAGCAAGTCTAAAAAGTAGTCAAGTGTGTTTCATGCTTATGTTAGGAAAAGTCTTCTTATACTGTCAGTATCCAATGAGTTACTAATGCACATATTGAGACTTTTTTTTTTGGTACATTGGTTCAAGTATTTCATGGTTTAGCTTTAATCTTTCAAAGACCTTAAATCAGTCCACATTCATTCCAATTAAACTTTGAAAAATGAGACTACTGATTTATAATTGCCAGCCATTGAGGGACATTTAAGGAAAGCTAAATGAATTATAGTCCTTGCAGTATATCCAGATTTATGGGCCCTTAATTTGATTTTCACTATGTTGGGCACAGAAAGCAAGCCAAGTCCTGTCCTGATGATGGGCAGAATCACACCTGTCAAACTTCAGATTAAGTCAGCAAAAACACTTAGAAGGAACACTGAAATGTATGCTAAAATAGAAGCACATACTATAAGCTCTTCTCGGACACAGATGCTTTCACAGAACTGAAGATGCCTATGTGGACAAGGAGAAGGCTTCAATTCAGCAGTTAAACCTCATGATTTCAACTCCACTGAATGAACTACAGTAAGTTGGTGTATAAAGTTCTGGTTCCCCATCACACACAAACGCATAAATATAAAAGAAAAGTGATGACCTCAAAATAGCTTACATTCCTTATGAGCTCTGGAAAATCGTTTTCAGACATTCAAGTCAAGAAGCTACCACGGAGGGAAATGCAGGCTCTCATATCATTCTTTTTACGTGAACTTTCAGATCCAAACCCCTTTCACAACCATAAGGCAGTTCCCCCGAAAACTCTCTAGCTTAAGTCTGAAGCTTAGACACACATGCAAAGAGTTCTTCAGAGACAACTCTCAGCCCTGGACTATGTGGACAAAAAGAAACCCCCTGTTTAGAGCTGCTCAGAGACAGAGAAACCCCGCTGTTAATTGAATTTCCACATAAGACTCCTGGGTGGAAATATTAATTTGAACTTACACAGTGCTAAACACCAGGTCATGTTCAGTTTGATTTCAGTTGGCTATCTACTAACAAGCATAGCTGGGCACAGTGCTGAGGTTTCATCCTTGGGCTTCCTGTTTTTCCTGGACAGAGAGCCCCTCAGGATGCAGTGACTTCATCCTTTGTGTTTGTACAGCACAGACAGAAAGCAGTCCTGACTGGGTCTCCTGGTGCCAGTTCGAAATGTTTGCAAAAAACTAAAAGCTCAAAGCCTCCTAATGCCACAGAGACAGCCTAGAAAAATGCATGAGGGAAGGAGTCATATACCCTTGACCAACTGCCTTTCCAGTTCTTGAAAAAGCACAAGCAAAGAACAGCAGAAGTTATTTTCTACAGAAATACTGTGAAATCACCAACACTATTCCACTAAGCAGCTTAAACAGAGCATTCACACTTTTGAAATCTCGCAGGTCACATTATGTTCAAACACACACCATCAAGGCTCCAATCTAAACCCCTCAATCTACACTCATCACAATATACACTGTAGACCAGAACAGACAAGACTATTACCAGAGGGAACAACTTTTTTTCTCCAGACACACATAGCTGTTGCACCAACAATGGACAGAGTGAAAAATATCATCTGTCCAGCTGAGGAGGATAATTCAGGTAGTCTCTGTAGATAATATCTTCATTCTATCACACAACTTCATCCATCCAACATGATCTCTTCCTACCTCTTGTTCTTCCATCAACTATTGCTCTAACAAACTTGAGTGTAAACTTAAGTATCAACAGCTGAACTGCTCCTAAAGGTACTCGGTGAAATGAATTTTTTACCACAGAACTCAATACCTCAACAACAACTCTACAGCAAGTAAGATCAACTTCTCTCTGGAAACATGTTGGGAGTCTCATCTGTCTCTGGGTTTTCCTTCTATTATTGCTTCAGATACAGAGCCTGTTACAACATACAGGGCAACTATGGCAAGGAAGTAATATTCAGAGTTCAGAGATATTTTAGGCTTTTAAATTAATTGCACATCTCACTTATTTTGACATAGAACTTCACTGTTACTAAGTCTTTGCGCTAAGTGGAAAAGGTGCAAGGATTCTTTC
>JAOXNO010000004.1:987369-1000840 GCA_028565335.1 Limnodromus scolopaceus
TTGAACTCCACCATTTCATGATCACTGCAGCCAAGGCTACCCTTGAACTTGACATTCCCCACCATTCCCTCCTTGTTGGTAAGAACAAGGTCCAGCACAGCTCCTTTCCTCGTTGGCTCCTCGATCATTTGAAGAATAAAGTTATCATCAACGCATTCCAAGAACTTTCAGGATTTCTTGTATGCTGCTGTGTTGTCCTTCCAACAGACATCGGGGCAGCTGAAGTCCCCCAGAAGGACCAGGGTGTGCGAGCACGATGTTGCTCCTATCTGTCTATAGAGGGCCTCATCCTCCCTGTCACCCTGATCTGGTGGTCTGTAGCAGAGCCCTACCGTAACATCACTTGCCCCTGTGGTCCCTTTAATCCTGACACATAAGGTCTCCATTAGGTCTCAGTAATGCCAATAAGGTTGTAGCCCTGACGGCGTACGCACATCTCTAACTCCTCTTGCTTGTTCCCAATGCTGCGTGCATTTGTGTAAAAGCACTTCAGCTCTTCTGCTAGCTACTTTCTCTTATCCTTTTCCATTTTTCCTTGTTGATTATACAACCCTGCCAGCAGCAACACTACAAGCGTATCAAGTGTGTCACAATTCAAAGGTTAGTTTGCTACAAAGGTCAGCAGGATGGCCAACTTTTCAATACCAAAATGCAATAGAAAATTCTGAGCAATTATTTTGGCAATGGAAACTTACTTCAGGAAGTAAAAGCATGAAAAGAAAAAGCAGCTAACTAGACAATGGTGTTCATTTAAATAAGGCAAGAGAGACTTCTTACTGCTTCCAACTGCTTCTTCTTTTGCACCAGCAGCTCCAGCATCAGGTTGACATTGGCCAAGTCAAGATTGTCTTGATCAGTTCCCAATAAATCTTGAATTATCTGCCACCTATGGCCATTCTAGAAAGAAAACAAGAGATGTTGGAGAGACATCGAGTTCAAGCCATCCAGAGCTACACCCAGCAACAGATATTAAGACAACATTGCAGTATTTCATCCCTTTGTAAGAATTCCAAAACAATTTTCAGGAATCAGAACTCCCAATTCTCCCACATGTACAGAATATAGCTCTTCTGTCCTACTGGGTAACTGCTTATCTTATTTGGAAGATATTTGCACTTTATGAGCACGTAGCTGCTGCTGCTAGGAAGAGATTATTTCACAGCCACAATTTTATCTGATTTCTGCCCTAGTTTCTGAGAACATGTTTCTATAGGGAGGGAGAAAAAAAAAAAGTTTATCCAAGCTTAGTTGGATTATATCTATCTGAAATACTGTTAAGTGGCAATACCTTTTAATTTTTTTTACCAAGTAACAGATAAAGCCCTCATGCTTAAATTTAAATGGAAGAAGGTAGTATCAGCTATTTTTTCTATTCTCACCTCCCACACTACTCTTAAAAGTATTTTCATGTGAAACATGAGAGGAGGAAAGAAGATGGAGCTCATCAGGGTGATCTTCTCATTCAACCTGTTAGAGCTGAGGAGGACTCCTCAGGGAGCTAGCATACTACCATTCAGCCCATTCTTCCCTACAGGCTGTTTGCTCTTCTTTTTGTCAGTAAAAAGGTAAAAAAAAAAATATTATCTTTTAGCACAGGAAAACGTGAATAACAGATTAATGCTAATATAGCCTTATATTAAAGAGCCTCAGGAACCAAAAAGAACAGCTGAAAGGTCTTTAGGCATTCTACAAAACAAAGCTGGATTAAAAAAATCCTGCTCTATAAAAGCTATGACACTAGATCAAAATATTTAAGTTTGCAAGAACTAGAAATGCCATCCAATCTAAACCAGACACTTTCTAAGAGGTTTGTATGGGCTAGATTAAGAACAATAAAAACCATAATATCCACACAGAACACAACTTTTTACACAACTCTCAGAGCCAGTGGAAATCACAGAGGCAAAAACTCAATCTAGAACAACAATAAAAATACAAATCTTGACTTGCTTAAAAGTTAAGACAAACTTTAACATACTAATATACTAGTTAAATGTACTACTGCTAAACTACTCAGAAAGCTTTAAAGATGCTTTAACATGATTTCTTAATGAGACAAATCCATGACCAAGAAATGGTGCATTTGCTGCAATGTGTCTTGAATGACTGCTCTTAAAACCAAAAGTAATACAAGAGGAGAACAGGCACATCAAGCAGCAGGTACAACAGCAAGGTTTTTCTTTTTAGAGATGTCACTATTTTCTTTTTTTTTGCTGCCGAAAGGTAGACAAAGCACTGTTTTGGGCACGAAATCATGGTAGATTTACAATTACTGGTAGTTATCTAACACGGATGCATCTACAGGCATTGTTTTCAAAGGTACACTACAAGCAAGTAGAATCAATTTCCAAGAAGTTACTATACATGCCTTCAGGTTAATTGTGTGCATTTTAAACCAGATATGGCTTATGCATATTTCATATTGAATAAAGCTTATATATAAAAATATATATAAGCACGTTATACTGAATATAAAAACTTACTGTGAGTAAACCAATGAATCCTTAAAGCAACCTCTCTTCTTAAGCATACAACTGCTGAAAGCATTGGTTTCTGGAACAGAGCCCCTAAATTGACACTTCAATAGAGGGGATTTTTAAACTGTCATGGTTTCAGCTGGGATGGAGTTGACTTTTTTTGCTGGCAGCTGGTGGGGTACTGTGTTTTGGATTTGGGAGGGGAGTGGTGTTGATGGCACACTGACGTTTTTGATTGTTGCTAAGCTCGCAAGGGCTCTTCTGCTCCTCACACCACCCCACCAACAAGTAGGATGGGAGTGTACAAAAAGCTGGGAGGAGACACAGGCAGGACAGATGATCCCAACTGACCAAAGGGCTATTCCAAGCAACGTGACATCATGCTCAGTACATAAGGCTGCGGGAAGAAGGAAAGGGGGGGACCTTCAGAGTTATCGTGTTGTCTTCCCAAGTAACCATTACATATGGCAGAGCTCTGCTTTCTTGGAGATGGCTAAACACTTGCCTGGGAAGTAGTGAGTGAATTCCTTGTATTGCTTTATTTAAACTGTCTTTATCTCAACCCACAAGTGTTCCTTTTCTTTTTCCCCCAATTCTTCTCCCCATCCCACTGCAGAGGCAGCAGGAGAAGTGAGCAAGTAGCTGCATGGTCCTAGTTGTCAGCTAGGATTAAACCACAACACTGACAAAAACAGAGCTCCATGATTTTTAATATTAATTTGCAACCTTGTTTATGCATTATAGAAGCTAAAGAAGCCAGACATAGCAAGACAAATATGCAAGTTTCCTGGTTAATGTCATATATTCTTTTTGATCTTAACATACAAGAGCATCCACTGATGCCGTACAGGGCTTTTCATGAACAGATCCTGCTCTGATTATGTGACATGAAGCAAGTCTAGAAGATATCCAGGCAGTTTTATCTGTGAATCAGAGCCAGAACACCAGCACACTGAATGCATCATTCTCCCTCTTGTGGTTGCTATCAGTGTTCCTCCAATTTCCCTGTAGAATGCAGCTTCTCACATGTGATCAGACAAGCCCATGGCACTTCTAATTATCCATTACTCTCATTGTAGCTGTAATTTCCAACACTAAATGAAAATTATTACCTTTAAACAAGTTTGCTTTCATGGAGAGTTTCCCAAGTTATATTCAATACATCATGTGACATCAGCTATGCTAACACAGCTTGCCTCTACATACATATTGCTGGCAGGAAGCACGAGAGTTAACAAGGTTGAAGGTATCTACTGTCACTGATATTGGTATTATTTCCTCATAAAGCAAGTTAAAGCATCAGCTCAACAGCATAATTTCTTCTAAATTAAGCCACATAATGACACAATTGCAGTACAAAACTATTAAATAAATATAAAGTAAGAAAGTTGGAACATACGGTGCTACTCACTGAATGGTCCAGTTTGAGTCTTTTCTCCTCAGATCTTTGCTTCTGTTTAAGAATAAGTTCATTGACTTAAAAGAAATAAACAGGACGTCAGAGAAGAAATGGATTTAATGTTCACAAAAAAGTATGAAAAATTCTATCTTAATATTTTTATTTAGTTATTAATTCCACAGTAAGTTTATCAGTAAATAAAACAGATGCCTCCATTTTCACCCAGCCAATTTATTCCTCGATTTTTTTTGGTAAAGATTTTTTTAAAAACAAATGCAATGCCAACACATTCCCTAAATTGCTTCAGTTCCTTTTTCTAAGCACCCATGGTTCTTTGACAAAGTTTTTCAACTCCAATGCAGAAGTGCATCACAGATTAGTATAAGGGAAAAACAACATTAACTGATTTACCACAGGCCAAAACCAAGCACAGCCAAATAGAACAACTTCTTTCTTTTAATCACTGAGTGTATTTTTAAAGATAAATTTTTGCTATGGTTTTATTCCACACAATTTAGTGAGCGGTGTGAAGACAGAAAGGTAACCCCAGCCTTTCACACACACATATAAAACTCTTCCCTCTCAGTCCAGATCTCAAACCCCTGTATGTAGGTGCATGGCAGCAATGCTCTATGGCCTAACACATCCTCCAAGACCTGCCTCAGCACAACATGCATGTGTTTAAATCAGGGTGCCCGTTTCTGAAGCATTTCTTGACTACTGTGGCTTTTATTCTATTTAATATTAAATGAATATCACAGCACATGAAATCAAGATTTTATTAAGTTTTTGATATTTCACACTGTAATGCGTTTCCTTTGATCTTTTCTCCCCATAAAGTTCTAAACTCTATTTCCAGTTAGGAAAACCTCCCCTCTCTGTTTAAGCAGCAATCAATTAGGATTGCACATAGGTATGTGTATGAATATTTTTTTCTGTATGTGATTTACACACATACATACATCGCATGGACCTCACTTCAGTAACCAAAATAGCACAATATGTAATTCAGCCTCCCCCCTTCAGTGTCCATACTTCGCAAACAGGGTATGATCTTGATTAGACAGATAACAGTGCAAGAAAACAGAGGTAAATAGAGAGATTCAAATCTCTAGCCATCAGAAAAACATCTTTGTTTTGCTTTGTATGCAAACAGCAGCAAGTCAGTCTCACTACTGTAACTCAGCATACAGAACTGCTGGAGGCAGTGGAGTATTAACTATTTATGCTACTAACCACTTTTTTAAATAAAAACCACAGTTGACCAAAGGACTGATGTCTGGATTTTATTTTCAATATCCAGAACCCAGTTATTTATAGGATGAATTTACAAGTGCCTGCCTTCCTTAACAACTAAAACGTTTCTTGTGCAAGCAAGCCTATAGAGCTCACCTAAGAAGTTGGGATAAAGATGATCTATGTTGTCCACAACATAGTTGCATTTGGGACATCTGTTATTGTCCTCCAAGCTCTGGTGAATACATTTATAGCTGTTTAAAAACAAACAAACAAACAAAAAAAAACCAAGAAACAAAACAAGTGAGCAAACACGAAGGAACAAAACATAAGCTCAAGGTAAATAATATCAACCTTAGACAATGTGTACTTTGTGTTGCCAGCTACCAGCAACATTGCCAAGATCCTACAGTGGAGTCAAAACATTCCAATACTAACTCAGAGCATGCTACAGCAGAAAGACAGCAAAGTTTCTTGGCAAGGATTACAGAAGGTATTTAAGTACTTCACTCCTATTTCCCTGAGGATTGTGGCAACGTGGATACTTCAGCCACACTGCCATCTCAAATTTATGCCTCTCTTCCACAAGCAGAGCTAATAAACAGGCTGTGTTATTCAGAAGCAACTGTTCTAGATTAGCCAAATACTTCTCAAGCAACATTAAAAGCTGTTATACATTTTGTGTAATCAAGCACAGAAGAAAAACCTTCACCAACTTCTCATGTGTCCCCCAACACCCCAGCTATTGTTCTTACCAGAAGTGACTTCAGAGGTGCTCTCTGTTGAGCTGTTAGCTATTTGAAAGACAGAGTAACTACAAGATGCACTTCAGCATCAAGTTTAAGCATTTCACTAAGCTTCATGCTGACTGCTGGTAAAGACACCATGTGACAACATCGTTCTGTTGTCACAAACTTTGAATGCTCCTAACCTTAGACTTCAAAAGTTACAGATCACAGGGATAAAGCATTACCATAAAGGGCACAAAAATCGGCTTTTATTTCACCTGTTGCTGGTCAAAAGATTTCTGAACGTTAACTGAATCTGCTGCTTGAGGAAGTGCTTTATGCTGCTAAAATATTACTTCTTGTAAAAGGTAGGTGATTTATTTCTAGTTAGCAGATACCATAAGAGTATAATGTACATGGGACATCAAAACATCATGGTTTAACACTTATTCCAATCCCTAGTTGAGAGCAGGAGCAGTATATAGTTCCATACCTGCCCCAGGAGGGTTCTTGTACTTCTGCATGAAACATTTGCTCCTTGTGACAAAGATTGCACACTGAAAAATAAGTGGACTCTGGGCCAATTCAATACAACAAGAAGATCTGAAGCATATCCTCTCTTAAAAAGTTTAAGAGAATTGCAACAGACAATGTGCAAACCACTTAAAATTGTATATGGTCTTGCAGAAAGGCAAAGAGGACTGCCCAACACAGTCACTCCCATGACCTCCACAGAGGTGGGACCCACTTCTTCAGGTGGTAACAGACATCTTCCATTGCCAATAAAGAAAAGCTGACAAACTGTTCTGATGCTGGGTACTGGATGCTACCAGCAGTCTATGAACATTCATCTCCTTACAGAGGAAGTATGATGGCACAATATTTTTTGTTTTAAACACTAAGACAACTTTCTTTAATCTAACTGGTAACCATCTTTTAAAATTTTATTTCAACCTCTTTCTTCAGCGCAAGGACAGGAGACAGAAAAGTAATACAAACTCGGAAGGGAAGGGATTCACAGCAACATCAGTCCTTACACACTGTAAGAGATGGACATTTTGCACAATACAAAAAAAAAATATCTTACCAGAAGCTGTGTCCACATTTCGTCATGTAGGCTTCTTCAATCATATCAAAACAGATGGGGCTGAAAACAAAACAAAAGTCACAAGGACGTCTTATGTTAAAAAAGGAAGGAAAGTATTAATTCAAAGCAGCCACCTAATCACTCTTGGGTAGTATTTTCTATTTGTAAAATGAAAGAGGACACACAAGTGCAACAGCAACCAGGCAGTATAAAGATCAAAAGGGCAATCAACAGTTCTTTGAACTCAGAATGATACTGAAGTTTGCTACAATTAGAAACCAGGTAAGTGTTCACTCTTGATGCTTTCAACAGTTGCAAACGACCCAAACAAAGCTAGAATACCTTCAACGTGCAAGGCTGCAGAAGACCCTCCTAACCATCTGTATTAGGTCTCAAAGAGCATGTTAAAAACCCTGATTTTTACATGAACAGACATACAGTATTTCTAAGTGACACCGAAATTAGTTTATCCTTCCTTTTCTCAGCCAATAGCTGTCTATAATTAAAAAAATTGATGCAAAGAGGCAAGGCAGAATAGAAATAGCAATGATGTCATGAGAACAAGAATTAATAAGCAGGAGGAGAAAGAAGGTGCCAACGAGGGGGTGTGCCTCTGCAGAGCACTGCCAGGGAGCAGGCTGGCTGCTGAGGAGCACAATGAAGGTACAGTGCAACCAAAAAACGGTACCAACAGTCAAGCACTGTGTTACAAAGTCAAAGGAGAAGACAGGAAAGGTGTGGAACTGTTCATAAGAACAGGTATGGGACTGTTCAGAAGGAAGACAGAGGAATGCAACTGGAAGCAAGGGCTTTAGCTTTTTCCAAGACCAGTTAGTGACCCAAGCGCAGCCAGCTTTCCAGGAGAGATCACCAAGGACCAAGCAAGGAGATGAAAAGAAGGATGTGCAAGCAAGCAGTGCTCCACAGGAACCTGAGCAAGACAGGAGACATAGGAATTAAGTGAGCTGGGTAGTGGAAAAAAATCTGTCTCAGTATCAAGTGGCTATGACATGTTTGAAAGGAAAAATGAAATACAAATGAAAGCAGAGGAGAGAAGCATCTTACTTCCAGTGATTCCTACAGCTGCTGCCCCAACAGCTGGTAAGATATGCTGCTGCATACATACTCATCTTTGGCCTTGGCCAGCTATCCAGCGAGACAGTGTGGACAGCAACATCACAGCTCTGTGGGTAACACCTGCATCAGCTCCGTCACAAGCTTCCCCTTGCTTTCAAGCCCTTACAGAGAGTCAAATGCTCTCCTCTCACTCCCACAAGTCCACACCAAGTTCTGAGAGCTTTTCACCAGCATTTGTTTTCTTCAGAAACAGCCTCCTCCCACCTTCTGCCAACAAGGCAGTTCCCACAGAATGAGCTGTTAATAAACTGTTAACAACTTTTGAAAAGCACAAAATCTTTTTGAATCCAAGATAAAAAACCCAGATTTAACGACTGAAATAAGCAATGCTTGGCTGAGCAGGGGAGGGGAGCACCTCAATCTTTCCCCTTCTTAGTACTCCACAGAAGTCATTCCCCCTTTCTGTCATCTATTTTAGAGGATACTAACATTGGTTACCCCATCGGGCATTTAAAAATAGGAAGGAGGAAACAGGTCTTAAATAAATACTTATTTTTAAGTCCATCGAGGGGAAGCTCCAAATGACCAGACTGGAAAACAGGGATACCCTGAAAGGTTTGTTCAACCTTACATATGAACCAGGTTGTCTTAAATATTCCACCAAATGCTCTGTATAAACACAACATAAAGGCAAATAAAAAAAAACAGAATGCTACTTTCTGAACCAAATGATCCACCAATTCTGTTCATTAAAAGAAGCCTCAAAAATACTTAAATTGCAGCTGTCCCTCTTCCACCTCGACAGACCCTTCTCTGCACATCATTTGTCTTGAACGCCTGATGTTGGTGCTGCTCAAATCACTGTTTCCGAGTTAGAAATTATTTAGTTTCAAGGCACTATTTAGTCAGAATAAATTATGAGCCAAAGAGTGGATTAATAAAATGAGAATTATGCATCTTTGCATTCTATTAGCTGGCCTTTAAAAAAGGAAAGTCAAAGACTTATGGTTATATAAGTGTCTGAAGCTGGTTTCTCCCCACTGATGAACAGCTTTGCTTCTTCGCCTTCTCCTAGTCACGCAGTGTAACACAGTCCCACTCTGTATATCATGCTAAAAACTGTTATTCCCCACATAGCCAGATGTGACTTTTTTCCACCACACTAATACCCTGCCTCCAAGAAGTGCAGCAATCAACAAGGCCGTAATGCTTCTCTGTCTGTGATAGGACATCACAAACTAGTGCTAAGAAGAGGAAGATTACCTCCTAACACAAAAGTCACCCAAGACCACTGTTCCCAAACTTACCCTTCTTCTTCCAATTTGACTGGAGAAGCCACAGAGCCGAAATAGTTCAGAAAAAGCAATCGGATCCAGCAAACATAGCCATTCAGTGCCAGGGTCATCGTTAACAGAGCCTGAAGTTTCCATTAAGAACCGTTTCCCCCAAAATGCTCACTGATTTACAAGTGGAAACAAGATTGATGTCTTTTAATACTTACTGAAGCCAAGCTGGCTGTAACACATGAAAGTTGCTATGCACCAGTTGTTTTAAGTTAATCTAACACAGAGGGAAGGTTAAGAAAGTAGTGAAGTGATAGAGAATTAAGACATAATACAGCTTGTAGTATACACCAAAATTGAGAAGCACTGGTATGGTACAAAATCAAGACTTCTCTGCATGAGATAGCTCTTATTATCTATTTGTCATAGGCAGCATAGCCAGGTAAGAAGGATGCAAGTTATTTCAGCAAGCTAAAAATATCACTGTTCTTTACCAGATACTGATGCCTTATTTACTAAACAGTTTTTTATCCAGCGCTTCAAAGGTTTACCAGTCTTTCTCTATGGAGTAGACCTCAAATATTTTTAAAATAATTTTAAGAAAGTTTATGCCTCTAAGTTTTGCCAGCTCTTTTCAAAGCATCTCTCAAGAGTGCTAGTCACACTGCTGCCACCCAAACTCCTGGCTGAAACGGTCACTACAGAATTCAAACAAGTTTCAAAATTCCTTCTGCTCTGCAAAAAAGACCCATTATATTTTCTCCCTCCTATTCTGCTCCTCTTTGGTCTAAGCAGAAAGTAGAACTTGCTGCAGGCTCTGTTCTTCACAGGGAAAGTGGACAGGTTAAAGATCCCTGCCATTACTATCTACTCAATACGAAGCTCCAATATAACAATATGTTATAAAGCCATCAGTGTATGTGGTACATAAACAACTCACTGTGTTTTTAGTTGTGAGCTCCAGGGTCAATCGGCAGTATTCCTTACTAGAGGGGTTTGCCAGATCACAAACATGAACAACTACCCTCAGCTTGTGCCTGGCATTAACAGGTAACCACGTGAGGAAAGGACTGTTGTTAAAAACCCACGAACCTGCAAGTCCACCTTTAAATGTGGCACACAGCCCTTCCCACAGCTGAGTTTGTTGGGTGTAGCTCTCTGGATTAGCATGCAACATCCCCTCTTCCATATGTTCTCATTTATGTCAGAGCTCAGAAACAAACACTGGTATGAAGCAGCCACTGAAGAGACAGCCTACAGTTAAGATCCCCTCCATCCAGGGAGCAAAGGAGATAGTAACTGGTTTTAAAGTTTATTCAACCACTAATTGGGAGGGTTTATAAGGCCTGGGAAACCCATAAGCAATTACACTACTGGAGAGGAGAAAATCCTCTGATTAGAGGATTCCCTCTCAGGTACTCTCCAGGCAACAGGGAAGAGGCCTGAGTGCAGAAACAGCACAAACTCTTAACTTGAAGTTCTACATCCTGCATTAAAAAACAAAACAAAAAAGTTTCCCCTTTTGTAATAAAGTTGTCCAGTAAGTCAGGCCCATTTGCTTTTCTGACTAGAGTTACACATTTCCAGGCAAAAGCTCATATATACCACAGACAGTGCACACTTGCAAACTCCTGAGAGTACATTTGCTAAACATTTCACAACCCAGACTAGCAACGTATGCCAACATTTACCTTAAAGTCTAGGCCTCACATTGCTGAGATAGCACTTTCAGAAGACAGGCAGGGACACTGCACGCATTAGCACTGTTCATGGGATTTACACGTGCACCTTGATGCTTGATTCACTCACCTAAACTTCTTTACTATTTCTCATCTTCAGTCTGAAGAAGTACCAGCAGAATCTACCACTGAGTTTACAGCGGTAGCTAACTGCTAGCAAATCACAGCCCATGCTCAGAAAAATTATCGAGTGTTCCCTGCAACTGGCAACATCTTGAAAGTTTCCTTATAGAAAAATAAAACAACCCAGCATACGGAAAGCTGCTTCTCAGACTGAGATATCCAAAACTTGTTTAAATCAATTATTTAAACACCCACCCCCACATCTGCCTTCTTGGCCATTGTTCAGAATTCCACGGTTGCCCAGTTGACTAACTTAAAAAGAGAGGAATACTATAATTTGAAGCTAATGTTAATATAAGCAAGAACAAACCCTACAGCCCACAGAAATACACTGCAGTTAAGAACCCAGGTAAGTTAACTATAATCATCGTCTGCTCTTCAATATGCCCAATGTGGCTCTTGTAAATATCACCCTCACTTTAAGCAGCCAGCAGCACTCCTCAATGAGAAGAAAACAGCTAATTACCTGTTCTCCTTCAAGTATGCACAGTACTTACCTGCAGGACAAAAAAAGAACCAAGAAACTCAGGTTTTTGAACCATCTTAAAAATACTTCAGCTGGCCTACAAACTTGTTATAGAAGTCATTTCCCCTCATACACCCTCATTTCTATGACAGACAACAAAACGGGAAATGACAGCTGACTAGACAGGGAGCAATAGTTGCAGACTATTGCCAGAGTATAACCACTGAGGGAACGGAGGGCACAGGAATTTACAATCAAATTATCCTGCATAACCAACAGCAAGGCCTCATCTCCCATGCCAAATACCCGTAAATCCACCTAATGTGGCCTAGAGCCTTCAATGAGAGCAGGACATCAGCTGATTACAGCTGTGCTCTCATCCCAGTTCTGCTACTGAGCAAACAACTACTTATAGTAACAAGTAATAACAAAAAATTACCGCTTATTACTAGTAAGAAGTAGTTACTGTCTTTTCTGCCACTAACTTTGTAGCAGCCTCAGGTTCTCACTTCAATAGCAAGGATGTTTCCTATCTACTTTGCTAGACAGTTTACAAAGCTGTAAAATCAAGCCTACAGGTTTTTGAGACAGTATCTGTCCTGTGGAGATGTCAAATATCCAAGCCTCATCTGTAAGTCAGAGCTGTCAGACAAAGTCATCTGTGAAGCTATGGCCCATTCCTTTTCCTCTCTTTTTCCGTTTCTTTCCAATACATGACTTCCCTACAACTTAAGGTTCTTTCCATTATCTCTTCACTGTTTCTCTCGGATGTGAACACTTACCCCTACTTTGTGTTCTCACATTTTAGTACATCCAACCAGCCATAAAAATTAAAGCTACTCCTTATGTTAGGAGGTTTGAAACCCACTAGCAATGGGCTCTCTTTAAAACTGCAAATTACCAACAGTTCTCAAACCACACATAGCAGCGGGCCTTGGTCTACGACTTCTGCCAAAAGTGTATTTCCAGCTACAAGCTGCAGCTTTGGCCCAACATTAGAAGGACAGCATGTGAATGGCTTCAAGAAAAATCTTTATCCCATCATCGCCACAATTTCCCACTCATCTGGTTTTAGGTGCCAGACAGACAAAAACCTTACTGCTGTTGCAAAGTAGCCATCCTTTCCCAGCGACAGAGGCAAACCCACACCAGCTTTGCTGGATTTATGAACCACCACAAGACTCCTCGGACCCCCATCCACAGGAGCACATCCTCCACTGGCTCCTCTTCCAGGGGTCAGAGCAGGGCAGCGCCAGGGCTCGGAGGGGCCGTCATCTCACCCACCGGGGACCAGAGCCCCTCTGGCCCCTGCGGAGGCTACACCACCCTGGAAAACAGGAAGTTTGCTTGCGATGTCAACAACGTTATGAGGAAACACCTCTCATTGCGGGTCCTTTCTGGTAAGCTGGGCTGCTCTGGAGCCTTGCCAAGGAGGAACCTGCTGGGAATAACCTGATTTTGTTTAGAGACAGAGGGTGAAAGCAAGGCTACTACACAGGGTCAAAAAGCAAACATAGCCACAAAGGGGAGGAGGGAACCCCCATGCCATAACCCCTCCAGGGCCGTTAGACCGTACAACCGCCTCCTTCCCCCTCAGACAACCCCTGAGGTGCCGCTGCCGGCTGCTCCGTCCTCCCGCCAGTATTTTACACCCTCCCGCCGGCATGGCGGCGCCCCGGGCTTCCCTCAGCGGGGTAGCGGGTGGCCGCTATCGCGATATATCGCGCTCACCAGACGAAGTCGTTGCTCTTGTCCTCGTAGGAGTTGATGAGACCATTGCAGAGCGGGGTGAGCAGCGGCCTCTTCCTGCTGCCGCCGCCGCCGCCCGCGCCGCTACCACCGCCTCCCGCGGAGGA